>NQII01000097.1:171963-229370 GCA_002778355.1 Clitarchus hookeri
ACCAGGTACCATGTCCACAGACGTCCGTAGGATTATTCTGCGCAGGTTAATCAGGCAAGGTGTACATGAAGATGTGGCTGTAACCTTCAGAAGCCAAACATGTATTCCACGCAACCTACAGTAGCCCAACCCTGGCCGACATAACCCAATGTAGTCGAACCCACGATAAATGTATCACAGTAGCGGAACCCATGGCTGATGTAACCCGCAGTAGCCTAAACTCCATACTACATAACCGGTAGTATCCCAACCTGTGGCCGATGTAACCCACAGTAGCCAACCAGCAGTCGACATAACTCGAAGAGCTCAATCTGCGACCGACAGAACTCGCAGGTGCCGAATCCGCAGTCGATGTGACCTACAGAAGCCGAACCCATAGTCTATGTAACCCGCAGTTGCCAAACTCAAGGGTTTCATGTGCGACAGAAATAGGCAAGACATGAAAACAATTGGAGTGGACTGGGAAATTCTCTCATAACACTTGAGAATGTACAGGAGAATAACCCAAGAAAGTAGTTACGGCGAGCAGGGAGCAAATTTTGTAACTAGACAACCTTAAATTCACAAAAATTAAAGTTTATCGTACGTGCTCGACACCTTAAAGAGTGGGTTGCCTGATTGTGCCTACCGAGTCTCTTAGATCTATGCCAAGCCTTTCAGAGACGATGTCATTTTAATTTCAACCCCTTAATATCGTTTAGTTAAGGTGATGTCGATGGTACACCAACAGGCGAAGGAAACTGATGGGATTAAGAAATGCACCAAATTTAAGCACTGTATTTCACACAGCTTCAGAAATACTGTGAATCGAAGAATTACCTCCTTATAACTTCAAATGCCTAGGTTCTAACGGTGTGATAATGGGGTGCGATCGGGAGAACCAAATACCTTACCCCCCCCCCNATATTCTCCAAAGTTTCAAAGTGGAGGAGTCATGTGAGGGGCGGTTCGTAAAAGGAAGGCGGGGGATAAAGAAAAGCATGCATTACATGAACATGGTTAAGGAAAGGTGGTATTCAGCATCGAAAATTGAAAATTTTCAAATCATGGTTTTTAATACCCATAGGCATGAGAACGGGACCACATTAAATAAGGCATAAAGTACAAAAATGTAGTGGAAACCAAGAAATTCTTACATAACTCAAAGGTGCCCACAACCTTGATGTGTAACAACTATATCAAGAGATAATCACATATCACAGGAGTAAGGTTTCTTTGGATGGCCAGTTAGTGTCACCCATGATGAGTGAAGCTCTTTATTGTGGAGGGGTAGTATCTGTGTCTTTCCTCTGATAGGTCCCCTTGGAAGGGTAGGTCCGGTGGACTGACAGTATAGTCTGAGTTTATGAGGTGAGGCATTTGATGATCAGGGTGGTAGTTGTGATGGCTGTACTTTCACTCTGCCTCACTAGTGGGTGGTTTGTTGAGGAGGCCCTTCCGTCCAGGGCTGGTGGTCGGACTGGAACTGTGGCTAGTATGAAGTGCCAGCTGTGGGCTGTAGGTGTCAGCTGGCCTCGGTCTGGGTAGGAGGCGACACGCTCGTCTTGAGAGCTGGAGGTGGTGTGACTGGTCGCTGGTTCTCTCAGACCAATTTTCAGGGTCACATGTATTCCCAGTCGGAGCTGGGTAACCACAGGATGTTCCTTCCCTGGAGTATAGGTTTAGGGTTCAAATAGCCCTGCAGGGTAAACCGGGAGGTGATGCCTCGCCGATTCCCTAGTGGTTTGTGGTAGTGCCTAAAGGAGTTCATATGCATGATTAGGTTCGGAGTTGTTACAGAGAAGCTGGCCAACAGCTGCGGCCTTATTTTCGCCCCACTGTGTACTCCGTCTGTGGGTTAACGACATGTGCAGGTAAGTGGCAGGGTTTGCTTCTCCAAAGGCGTGGCAGGAGACAGTTTCCTAGCTAAGAGTGCCCAGAGGTGGCCAGGTCATGCTTCGTCACGCCTGTCACTCCATCCAGAGGATTTATACACGGTGAATGTAGTGGGTTAACTGACTGGCCTGACCTACTGCTTCGTCGTGTAGTGTTCCTAGTATGGGGCTCTACTGTACTATGCACCAGATACTTTGCCACACCTCGTCTGCAGTATGGGTGGCCTATGAAGGTGTGTGTGTTGTGACACGCAGGATGTCCTCGCTTATGGGACAGCCCGTGGTCCTGCTCTATGTTCGGAAATATATTGATCAATGCTGTGGTCTCCTGCCGCTCCATTGAGGGGTGATGCTTCCAATGGGATGTCAAAGAGAGAAGGCAGAGTTTACTCAACACTTTACACATAGAGGTTAAGTCGCTAGGTATTTACTCCCAAGAGAATAAACATGGTGGCCCATACTCCTCTTAAGTTCGACAGTCGCTTGTCAATCGACGGTCCCTATGGAATTTAGCAACAAAGACAGGTGCTTTTCGGAGTCGAAAAGTAATTTAGTTAGAATGTTGAAGTCAAGTGTTGGGTTATACTGTACGTTCTGAAGGGACCCGGGGTCCAATTTAGCTGTGTCGAGGTTGAATGTCGTTCTTGCTGATGTCGATGGTTGAGAGTGTTTGGTGACTCGTCGGTACTGGAGTTGGCGTGCAGAAATGTGGGGTTCTGCAGCCGATCGCTGGTCGCTGGAAGGCGACTGATAGTTGGATGCTGGAAGGCAGCTGACAGTTGGGCGCTGGAAAGCGGCAGGTCACTGGAAGGTGACCGGTACTTCTTCAATGGAGGCTCTTCAGGAAGAGGAATAGGCACAGAACTTCAGCACAGGAGATGCTGAGGCGAGCTGCCCGAGATCAACTCTCTTCAATGGTGAATCCTTAGAGAAGAGAAGTTGTCCGGGGGGTACTGCTGCCAGTTATAGGCTGGACTTCCTTCTGCAGTGGCTCCTCAGGAAGGATGATCTATCAGGGAGCACCAGCACAGCTGCCTGGAAGCAACTGTCGTTTTTCTGGGTGGGTGGCCTTATATTCGCTTGACCAAGGGTGCTTCTGCTGGGGGCTTCGGTCATCCCCTCTCTTCCTCGCAGATGTGGCCTGGCTTTACGCATGTCCAGTGATTGTGAAGGGCTGAGGGTAGTTTGCATGTTCGATGGGCGAGTATCTGCTGCTCGCTTAGGGACAACTTCATTATGTTGCTGTGTTTGTATTCTCCCTTCTTAGGTAACTATAGATTATTATGAATGTTCTCGGGTTAATTTAAATTATAGCTCATTTCATTCTGACATACTTCGGAAGTCTTGTCGGGTCTGTAGATGTGCAAATAACTCACGCCTCTTGGTGAACTGGCTTCTCTTCCTGTTTATTATGTCCTCATAAGCGATGAGTGCATAAATACACCACTGATTAGAACATCGTAACGTTTGGCGGGGTTATGCGGAGTCAAAAAAGAAATTAGTTCCTAAGCTTTATGAATTAACCTTAAAATATGAACGCTGTTGGGTCTCTTATCATGTTTACTGAGTCCCGTCGCCATAGCTCAAACCATTTTGAAGATACAGTAAATTGAAATTCAACCCCCGATAAAATTGTACAGTTGAGGTGGAGGTTGAGAATCCTTGCCAATGGTACAGAAATTTCTGAACATGTAAGAAAACTTTATTCTTCGTGGAGAGATATGTATAAGGAAGATTTACAGTTTTATATCAGGCACACTAAAAATAGAGAAATAATTACATATGGTTAACTTTGTTTGGACAGCTCTAAAAATAAAAAATACCTGGATGTAAATTAAAAGAAAAAATATGGTGTTATAGTTACTGTGAAGTAAAGTTTCGTAAATGATCTACGCACTAAGTTTTTAATGTAAGATTTAGCAAACAATTAGTGCTTGAAAATAATTTGGTATTATGAGTAAGGAAAATGTTTCATGCCTTCTATAATATACAAAAATATTACAGTGTTGATTAAAATGAAGATCATTAGACATATTTCTAGCACTTTAATATTTGTACGAAAATTCTATGATCTGTTTGTAAAATTTACAGTCTGAACACAGAAATGTTAAATTAAGTTGTTAACAGCCCTGGGTTGAAGGTAAACTGCGAGGCGATGGGAATCAATGGTGTTAAGGAGCGCGCCAAATTGGAATGCACCATGTCAGAATTGTTTTGGAAATATGGAGAATAGAAACGTGATCCCCCCTAAAAACTTTAAACTATCGAGAATCTCTGGGCTGAGTGAAATTTTCCCTTAAGATATGCCCCAATGCCAAATTCTGAGTCCCTGGGACGAACAGTCCGACAATAAATAAATGAATAAATGCTCCTTTCATTTTTTTAGACTAAATAAAATACTGTTTAAAAACTTTTTATTTTAATTTCTTCCCAAATTTAAGATTTTCGGGTTCATATCCCTGGGGTTAAGGTCACACACATCCAACATGGCCACTCCATACTCAATGTGGTCGCTGTCGCTCCCGATACTCAGGGCATGGCCCAGAGCACTGAATCCACCTTGCCACTTTGAGAACTATATGGCTCATACATCGAGGAGCCTCCAATCCACTATGTCGCTTTGAGGGTTTTTTGCCTCACACATCGAGGAGCCTCGAATCAATTTTCTCATTTAAGGACTTTAGCAGAAAATAATTAATGTAAATATTATTATGTCAGAAAATGTAAATTTTTTAAGGGGTGTGGGGCGGGGGAGGGGAGGAAAATGCGACTTTAAGGATAAGTCAGCANGTTAATTTTTAAGGGGTGGTGGGGCGGGGGAGGGGAGGAAAATGCGACTTTAAGGATAAGTCAGCAATTTCTGAGGTGGTTTTGGGGTAAAACGGAATGTTCTGTTGGCCATGAAGTTACGAACATGGCCACCCCAGGCCGTCGAGTGCAACTCCCGGCTGCGATGTCAACTAATATGGTGCACGGCTCCTGGCTCCTATATCCGTGCCTGTACCCGCATCAGCTTAATTACACTGCTCGTAATGTTCAAGCGAGAAGCCTTTTGAGAGAAAACATATCCAAGATTCTGCCAGAGTGAAATAAATCAAGATTGTTGGAGATCTTTTTGTAGAGTGCTAGGCTTATGTAAATATCTTTGTTTTTGAGCTTATTGCCGCAATAGTTCCAAGATTTCAAGAACTCTCAGAAAGAGACCAATAGTTTTCAAGTACTACATCAACACTTCTAGCCACCATGAAGAAAGTAAGCTTCGTAGTGCAAGTAATAGTTTGTGAATACTTTTTCAGCCTCACATTACCACCTTCCGCATACCTCCAAAATCAACATAAATTTGCTTCGGCTGTTAAACTCTGTGAAGACGTCCTGTAGACAATCGCAATATCTTCCACAAATCCGTAGCTACTGATGAGGCAGTTTTTGAATCGGATATCAATGTTCTACGGCAACGAGAAAAAAAAATAGATCAAAAAGCGGCAACTATCCACATAATTCTACTGAAGTGCACAACAGAATATCAATTTTCATATCATCTGCTGATGGATTAATTGCGAGTCTTAAACATAAATGCAGAATTTTTTTTTATTCTACCATCAATTTATTGCTTTCGCAGAAGTGTAAACTAATCCATATAGGGAAGATAAAAAAACACGAATGTTAACTATGAACGCAAAGTTTACCAGACAGAATTTGAAGCAGAGTATATCTTGTGGTGCCACAAATGTAATTCCACAGAGATATTTTATACCTTAAGGAATAATGTCCATTTTTGATGCTTGTGACAAGAATTTTTGCCCCAATATTCGACATTTAATGCATATCTTACCGTCTTTACGAGTCCCTCCTGTGAAGTTGAGAGATATCTGCACTCAAGAGAATAAAAATATATTTAAGGAACAGAAATATGAATGAATAAATGACTTAACACAGGCGCCTATACAGTATCCCTTGCCTCTTAATCCAGACGATGTGTTATCGCGTGGCACGAAAAGGGAAAAGAAGGCGACGGCTGCTGATTCTGTAAATGCAGTTTTTTTGGCTTGCTTTCTTACACATTTCAAATGTGTACTGCATGTAACATAATACCAATACAATGTTGTTGCATACCTCAATGTACTCGGCAATACACCATAATCTCAACATACAACTATTTTAAGAAGATAAAAGAAATAATTATTTTTTTTCCTTTAAAATTCTTATTCCAGGAAAAACACGAATATTTTTAAAACTTATACGTTTAAATTGAGTGATAGAATTTGACGAAATTTACGTTTGCTTCACATTTAAGAATCCACAACATTTTGTTTAGAAATATAATTTTAAGAATGTTAAGTGATTTAGAAAAAAATTTCATAACATTGGACATCTCTTTCACACAATCCTGGCTGCGTGGCTGAGCAAGGGAAATTTTAAAACTTGTAACATGCTGGCCGCAACTTATCTTGAACACACCAAACTTGGGGGGTGGGAATGGCGTGCTTTAATGATATTGACAATTTACCGTCGGCAGAGTCAATTTTTATGCTATGATCCGAATATTACGTACATTAATGTCTATATGCCAGATGCCATTCGTATTTTGTTTAGTTCATTGCGGCAATAACAAACAAATGGTAACGTCTAAGTTGTATTATCGAATATTGTTATTACTTATATATCGTTTATTGGGAGACGTAGATTTTATTTTTTAGTATGCTGATATTTTGTGTGTTCATATTTAATTGTGTTTTCTGGACTGTACTAAATATTACAAATTTAATATGCATCGCCGAATTGCACTAAATGCAACTAACTCAAGAGAACTAACGAGCGCAAACTTAAAATTGCATCGATGTTGCCGTTGATGTATTGTAGTAGATGGGGAATCCCTCCCAGCAATCATCAAAGAAAGACGCATTGCAGTGTTAAAAACACTGCCACATTCTGTTTTGCTTCCATAGCTTTATTTGTGTCAATGATAGTTCACTAACAACTAAGTCCTTCTGAATAGAAAGGCCGTGGATTTGTGGATTTGAGGGGGAGGGGTGCGAGAACTATGGAAAAAAATATTCTTGCCCGAGTTGCATCACTTATATTTGAACACACACACTTGCTGGCAAATTACGAAAAGCAGCGTCTTAAACATCTCATTAGAAAAGTTATGTTCAAATTGGCAGCGACTGAAATAAGTTCCTTTTNAACACACAACTTAAAGATCCTTTTACATGTTATGCGCCCTGTTTTTCATGGAACAGTTTACTGATATAAAAAAAATGCAATGACGTTAAATTAACAACAGAAATAGTCACATAATTTGACAGCATGCAATAATGAATGCATGTGTTACTTTAAGAAAAATTTAGTAACTCCAATACAACTATAACTCGGCACTCCTTATGCTCTTTGCTTTGGATAAAAATTTTATATGCCCAATATAAATTGGTAAAATTGATTTGAACAGCAACAATGAAACAATTATTAAATTTACGGCATAAATTCCCTGTTGACAATACAGTTTAATTCAGGTGGAATCACTAAAGATCAAACAGTATATTTAATGCAACAACCCATCTAGCTCTACATTATTAGTGTTTCGCCATTAGGAAACTAAAAATATGTTAGATTCGTCCCTTTATAATTCTGCACACTTGCGCAGTGTCACAATTCTGCCANCCATTAGGAAACTAAAAATATGTTAGATTCGTCCCTTTATAATTCTGCACACTTGCGCAGTGTCACAATTCTGCCATGAGTGGAAAAATGACTATTGTTGAGCTAAGTCCAAACTTGAACAGAAACACGGCGGTGCTAACCTGGGGACTGAAGATGTGCAAATGTTCCCTGTCACAAGCTAGGAGGAGAAGGGGGAAGGAAGTGGCTACCTGCGCAAGGCTTCATCTCCTTTGCCTCCACCCTGAAAGTACCGACGTAGAGGAAGAACACAAACTCAAAGAGAGAACTACTTGCTATATAACTGCAAGTATTGCACTGGGGACTACGGAAACACGGGCTGCTGTTGTGCTGGGGTCAGAGTTACACCAGGCTACTGTTTCTCTCCTTAAATCATTGTTCATGGTCGAGAACAGAAAGGTATTATATGGCAATTTTAAAGTAACAGCTGGATTCGGTCAAGGCGTGGCCCACAGTTCGCTTACGCGCACAAACTGAAATGCAAGGAGTTTTTGAAATGGAACAGTTTCTAAATTTTTAGAATTAATTACCGCCATGGACAAAGTACATTAAGATTTAGTTTCTCAAAAATGTATTCGCTATTTTAAACCGCTATGAAGCTGGTCTGAAAAAAATCTCAAGACGTGTAAAATGCTTTCTCTATTCGTATATGAATGACTAAACTACAAAATTGGACACAGTCTTCATTAATATTATGAAAAAAAAAATGCATTTAAACAATTTAAAACAATGTGTATGTGATGTAAACAGGATCTTAAGATAACTTAGTGAGATGTCTCAAAGAAGTAATACAGGTAAATTGGTCTTGGATGTCTAGAGTAGGTGCAAATTATATCAGCAGGTGAAGTATTCTTTAAAAAATTTCGTTTTAAACTTATTGATGCATATGCACATATTGANTGCAAATTATATCAGCAGGTGAAGTATTCTTTAAAAAATTTCGTTTTAAACTTATTGATGCATATGCACATATTGGAGCGATTTCCAAAAATTAGTAAACAACTTATTTGAGCACCTAGCGAGGAGGCGCAGTTGTCAAATATTAGACTTGTATTCGGGAGGACACAAGGTCCAAATCTCAGTCCGGCCAGCATTCAGTTAGTTTTTTCANTGCAAATTATATCAGCAGGTGAAGTATTCTTTAAAAAATTTCGTTTTAAACTTATTGATGCATATGCACATATTGAAGCGATTTCCAAAAATTAGTAAACAACTTATTTGAGCACCTAGCGAGGAGGCGCAGTGGNTAGTAAACAACTTATTTGAGCACCTAGCGAGGAGGCGCAGTGGTCAAATATTAGACTTGTATTCGGGAGGACACAAGGTCCAAATCTCAGTCCGGCCAGCATTCAGTTAGTTTTTTCATTTTTCATGTTTTCGTGAAATAATTTCATCTCCCATGGGCGAGTCCATCCCTAATTCCCGTCACAAGTTGTACTATTTCATGTATCCGTCTCTAATGGCCTTGATCTCGACGAGACGTAAGGTCATAAATAAAATTAATAACTTGCTTAAGCTTACCATTATACGCCTTCTTGACACTATACACACAATTATCAGCGCTTAGTAAACAATAACATAATGTACGTGTAACACCTGACTTGCACTTGCTACTAAACAAATCAGAAAGTAGTGTCCGTGTGTCATGAGGGGAAGAAGCTTAGCGGGAGGGATGTGCATGGGGTAGAGGGAGGCTCGTACCTGCGCGACTGCTTAATTGGTGACAAGAAAAACTTCTTGGTACCTCTACAATCACACATACCCCTAACCCTCATCATTCTGTATTTTCAATGCTGGCATTAATTAAAAATAATAATAAAACGTTTTTAACTTGAATATTATGATGATATCTGCTGTAAAAACTTCCTGTCAGTTAACTTTCATAAATTAGTAAATACCAAAAAATGCAAAAAAAAAAAAAAAAAGACAAGGTCAAGGAAGGGAGGGGGTGGTGGGTCACCTCCTGGATCCACTTCTGTGTTTGGACAATAATAATTACGTTTGTGGACATGTAATTTTTACACTGAAAGATGGCAGTAGACAACGAACAGAACGAAGGGACAAAGCTGAGGTTTTTTTACTTGTCAATTTACTGTGAACTAAATTAATGCTGTTAAAAGGAATAAAAAGGTGGAGTGCTAACGATGATGAGTGTTTCACAGCTGAAGAATTATAACCCAATATTATACATATAAATAACGCTTACAGAAAGTCTGGTGTACATTGTAAGACCGGCTTTCTCTGGCCAGCATCTTATATAAAGAACAGTGTGCCTGTGTCTTGGATGAGGAGAGGATGTAACACAATTATCTGGGTTCGTGTGATGTAGCAGAGAGTAATGTCTCCTTGTTAGAGATGGCGACGAAGTGGAGTAGACAAACTTAAAAGCTGTCGACGGATTCTCTTTTCTACATGTTTTCCTTTCCTCCATGTGCCTTTTTATACGTCACCCCATCTGTCAGCTGTCCATAATGCAGATGATCCCATTAGCGTGTTTACCGAGGTTTTCACTACGTTTCTCTCAAGGCATGGAGTCTTGAAAGCAATTTGCAAATTAACAGCCATTTCTAGTGTGTGTCATTTGAGGGAGGGGAGAAAAACGGTTCGAGGGTAAAATCCCCCTCCCCAGGAGGCTACGGGGGCTGAGCGGTTAGACTGCTCGCCTCCCACCAAGACGAACCCGGGTTCAATACCCGGCCGGTTCCCTCCTGGTTTTCGTAAGTGGGAATCGTGCCGGACGATGCCGCTGGTTGGTGGGCTTTCTCGGAGGTCTCCCGTTTCCCCTGCCCCTTCATTCCGGTGCCGCTCCATACTCACCTTACTATACTCTCATCGGCTCTTAAGACCTCGCTGTTAGGAGCCGCCCAAATATCTTCACTCACTCACCCCTCCCCAGCCAGGGAAAGAATTCCGTTTATTGTTTTACAGTATATTAAAAAAAAAAACATTATTACTTGGCATAAGTTGAAAAGTATTCCTAGCGTCTGCACACTTAACTTCTGTAATCGTATAATAATACAAACAAAATTGAATTTGGAGGACGAACAAAGCCAGTTGCTGGATTTATCAAAGCTTCTGCTACTACACCAAAACCCTTCGTTCTCCTTCCCATTTCCAAGGTCATTATAGTTGGGTGTCCTTGGCCACGCCATAATACTCACGTGGGGGAAAAGCCATCGTTTCTTGCAAAAAATATTGTGAAGCGTTTTCTCTCTTCCCCATATCTGACAATGTTGCGAGCTCCTTAAAAACCACCTTTCCCACTCCCTTATCACCTCTTATTGTTCGGTCCCTTCAAAACGAAGTTTGTACATCTCTCACTAGTGTAAAGTATTTTTGAGGGTGGAAATTCTTCCGAGCGTGACAGTTACAAATAGCATGAACATTCATACATAGTTTCAGGTATATTCAAGCGGATATTCGTTATATTTTTGTGTCGCAATTGCTTATCAAGAACGAAAACTATCACTGAAAAATTTTAATAAATACAAATCAATAAACAAAACTATTTTTACTGTCCAACTATCTTGGAAAAAATTTCTGTTGCTATCAGTTTTTGTGAAATCCCGAATTTTATTTCCAAACTACGCACAACTCACTAATTACAAACAATTTTACGCATAAAATACGCATTTCACAACAATGAGTAAAAATAATCTTATTTTATTTTTAAAAATTCAGCATGGTTTTCAAGTTAAATCATAAGGCACAAAAATGTGACTCGACTTCCGCAAGGCTAAACGAATGCTGATTTTCTGAGCGTGGAAACTCTGAACGTGGAGTTACCTTAAAGTATATTTGTGCCAGATTTCAAACTTACTTTCATAATTTACAAGGTTTCATGCCAAATTTCCACTGCAAACACAAATGTGTCGTTATCTTTCTACAACCCACAAGTACCGACTTGAATCATGTGTTCAATTACAAGTTATGGAATAAGTAGAGATTCTTCATAAATTATGGACCTCCTATGATTATAAAAACCCTGTAAATCAAAACAAATCGAGACTGAATATACCCATTCTTAAAGTAATAAAAGTATAAAAGAATACCACAAATTTGAAGGTCTATATTATCAAAACCAAACAACCTACAACCTTGATTGATCAATCAAATGAAACGTGGAACCATGAAGTTTGTTTACCATATATTCATAAATTTTCAATGTGACCACCATGAGCGGCCCGAACGACATCTACGCGATGATCAAACTCGTTCCACGCTCTTGTCAGCATGTCCGGTGTTACGGTTTGGATGGCGTTCGTAACTCTCGGTTTGAGGAGGTGAGGGAGAAGCGAGCTCGTATTCGACACGTCAATGTGAAGGTGATGGTCTGATGTTTCCTTTATATGCCGAGAGATGACACTGGGAGCGTCTGTCGTCGCACTATGAGCGTGTGTTGTGTGTTAGTCCGCATCACGATGGCGACGGAACAACAGAAGGCGTTCTGTGTTATTCAGTTTGCTAAATGAGAATCGGTCACAACTGTTCAACGTGAATTCCGTCGCAAATATGGACGTCGTCCTCCCGATAGGTGGAGTATCGTACGTTGATTTCGTCAGTTCCGTGGCACAGGGTTCCTTTGCAAAGGCAAAAGTTCCGGGCGGCGGCATGTGTCCCAAGAGAATGTGCAACGGATTCAAAAAACGTTCGTTCGCTGTCCGAGAAAATTAACTCGACAAGCTAGCCGGGAGATGCAAATCCCTCAACTGACGGTATGGGGAGTGTTGCGAAAGCGATTACTGTAAAAACCATACAGATTACAGCGTGTGCAGGCTCTTACGGAAAGGGATAAAGAACTAAGACGTGATTTCTGCGCGTTTGTTCTTGCCCAGAACGAGGTAGATGATGTCTTCATGTCTAAGTTGGTTTTTAGCGATGAAGCGACGTTCCATACAAATTGTAAGGTGAACCGGCACAACGTGCGGATATGGGGTCAAGATTCTTCACGTGAAACCACCTAACACGAGCGCACTTCCCCCCAAGTGAACGTGTTTTGCGCTGTATCCAAATACAGATGGAGAATGTGGAGGACACACATTGGAAACATTCAAGAAAATGGTTACCATTAGCCATAGGACTGGTCGCAGGGATGCAGACAGAGTCAATGTGGTGCTCCAGTGCGATCCCAAGATAAGAAACGCACTTATAGACAAGGACAGAGTCTATGTAGGTTACGAGAGCTGCCGGGTGCGAGATTATATCTCGCTCTCGCGCTGCTACAAGTGCCAGCAATGGGGCCATATCGCAGGCAAATGTAGAGAAGCAGAATCTACTTGCTCCACATGTAGTGAAAAAGGGCATGAATATGCAAATTGTCCAAAGAAGGCCGATAACACGCACAAAGAAACTTGTGCTAATTGCAAGAAAAAAGGACAAACTCACTATCATCGTGTATACGCAAGAGACTGCCCTGAGTATCAGAAGGCTCTGTCTGTAGAACTCGCCAGAATTAACTATGGTGTGTAATTCTATCAAAGTTGGGCAGTTGAATATGCAAAGGTCAGCAGCAGTGGCGGCTGAATTGAATAGGATCGTTGTGGAGCAGAAGCTGGACATTGTCTTGTTCCAGGAGCCTTATGTGCCCTTTGATAAGGTTGTGGGCCTGCGGGGTGAATTGTACACGTGTGGTGAGTCCCCCCGGGCTGGGGTGCTGGGAGCCAGCAGAGACGTTAATATAACCATGATGTCAAGTGTGTCTGATGCGCACCACACATGTGTTCAAGTCATCAAAGGAACTACTGAATGCTGGCTGGTTTCCTCGTACTTTCAGTCTGGGGACGACACACAGATACACATAGACAGATGGGAAATCATAGTGAATACCTTACGTGAGAAGCCATTAATTATGGGAGCTGACGTCAATGGTAAGTCAGAATTATGGCATTCTCCCATCACTGATGAGGCGGGAGAAATAATTAGCCAATTTATCCTTACGAACGATCTGGATGTGGCGAACCAGGAAGGGAGTCTCCCTACATTTGTTTCGCAGGCCCATGATACTGAGTCATATCTAGACATCACTGTTGTAAACAGGAAGATGTTCAACAATATTAGTAACTGGACTGTGCTGGATGACAGCTCAAGTGATCACAGGTTGATTACATTTGAGATAAATGGAGGTGGTTACCACGAACCTGAAATGCTGGAAAAAGAAGTCCGATATATACACAACATGGCGGACTGGCCGGCTTTCGACCGCGCCCTGCGGGGTAAGCTGCGCCTTTACAATGTAATGGGTACCCTGGATGACCGAGTCGAGCAATTGACAAGGATCATCCAGGAAACATGCGAAGAGAATCTGCGCAAAACAGTCAAGGGTCTTCCGAACATGTCCTGGTGGGACGCAGAACTCGAACAAGATCGAAAAGCTCTAAGGAGGGACAGAAGACACCTACACAAATTAAGAGGTGATGAAAGGAAGCAATTCTCAATCGTATATAAAGGCAAAAAGCAGGCCTACTTCCGTAGGGTGAGGAAGAAAAAGACTAAGTCATGGGAAGACTTCGTCACGAAGACCGGGAATGAAGACCCCTTTGGACTTGTCTACAAACTTGCGGCAAACAAGTTAAAGAGATCGGTGCCACCTCCGTGTATGAAAATTGATGGGAAACTGATCTTGGATCAGAAAGAGTCCATGAAAGCTTTGCTCCACGCGCTCCTTCCAGATGACTCCTTGGATGATGAGGGGGAGGTGCACTCCGTTAAGAGACAGTCAATGGATATATTACCAGAGGAACAGGATGCACCTGACTTTAGTCTCGAGGAACTCACAACAGTGATGTACAAAATGAAGAATGGTAAGGCACCTGGGATTGATAGGATTTCAACAGAAATTCTGAAAAGATGTTTCTCAAGAATTAAGAATGTCTTGTTGGATATAGTAAACGACTGTCTCCAAACCGGAGTGTTTCCCTCCCTCTGGAAAATGGGCTTACTAAGAATTCTCCGAAAAGAGAAAAAGAAGGACCTGGATGACCCCAAATCCTACAGGCCTCTGACATTGCTTCCGGCGCTAGGCAAAGTATATGAGAAGTTAATTAACAGAAGACTCACTATGGCATTAGAGGCCGAAGGTACTCTGAATGAATTTCAATACGGATTCAGAAGAGGCACAGGAACAGACTTCGCGCTTGCTGATGTGATGAAGAGAATAAGAGAGTCTCCGCAGAAATATATAATGGCAATATTTCTAGATATCTCCGGAGCCTTTGACAATGCCTGGTGGCCGGAGGTGATGCACAGATTAAAACTGAAAAAATGTCCAGCAAACATTTACAAGGTCATCCAGGACTTCTTTACAAATAGATGGAGCATTTACTCTAATAAGAGCATGCAAGTGAGAAAAAGGCTAACTAAGGGATGTCCCCAGGGTTCGGTCCTTGGACCGATCCTATGGAACGTCCTTTTTGATGGCTTTCTGGAATTGGAACTTCCCCCGGAGTGCACAGTATTTGGTTATGCGGACGATGGACTAGTCCTTGTGGCAGGCAACTCAAGGAGGGAACTTGAAGGAAAAGCGTCCAACATAATGGATAAGGCCTGGGAATGGGCCAAAGAAGTCAAACTGGAATTTTCAATTGAAAAGACAAAAACTATGTTGGTAAAAGGGAAACTACAAAGATCCCCGACTGTGCGCTTCGGGGGGCGCCCAATCAGTTATGTACATGAATTTAAATATCTGGGAGTCATCATGGATGATAAAATGAGTTTTTTGAGACATGTAGAGTATGTGTCACGGAAGGCGGTGGTGGTGTTTCAAAAACTAAGAAGGATCGGCAACACCAACTGGGGCTTCAACTATAGTACCTTGCGTACCATATATAGAGCGGTGTTTGAATCAATCATTTCGTATGGAGCTGTAATGTGGCACCACCGTGCCGACCTTTCGTGGCACAAGAGGAAGCTCATTAGTGCACAGAGGGCTGCGTTGCTGACTGTCACAAGGGCATACAAGACTGTACCCAACGAGTCTCTCCCAGTTATCGCTGGTGTGCTGCCTGCAGATCTACTGGTCAGATACAGGGGCCTCGTGGTGGAGAGATCTCGAGCTGGCGGAATCTCAAGAGATGAAAAAGAGGCTGTGTATGGAAATATAGTCTCTGAATGGCAATTAAGATGGTCCAACTCCAATAAAGGGAGGCAGACGTTTGAGCTCCTCCCGGACATACGATCGAGACTAAACATAAAATGGATAAGTCCTAACTTCTATAGTATGCAACTAATGACTGGGCATGGTAATTTTAAAGCAAAGTTGCACGGTATGAGGCTAGTGGGGTCTCCCCTCTGCGAGGTCTGCGGCGTTGATGACACCGCACAGCACGTGTTAATGGACTGTTTAAAAACAGAAGACTTAAGGGAAGCCTTAAGTGTGAAATGTGAAGAATTGGGCATTCACTTAGAAGCAAGAAGAATAATGGAAAACGAACAATTTCATTGGATATGGACAGATTTCGCCACCAAAATTGGTAGAAGGCTCGAAGACTTTGATGACTGGAATCGGCGAAATTCTCATGACCCATGATAGGGTACTCAGGTAAAGGCTTTAATGAGAAAAAGTCGGAGTATCTCAGATTGGCGAGGAGGACAGGTTTTAACGAGAAAACCAGTAGAATACTGTGTTAACGGCAAGTAAGAAAAGTGAATGGCCCGAAGAGACCAAGAGGAAAGTGCCGTGCACTGTCTTACCCACCAGGGTGCAGTTGCAGTGCGGGAGGATGGAGGGTGTGCTGGCCTTCGGGCCTAAAACCTGTATCCAAATACACTGTTTTCGGCCCTTTCTTTTTTCACGAGCCCACTGTTACTGGAATCGCTTATTTGGACATGCTTACAGAGTGGTTGTTTCCTTAGTTAGAAGAGGCGGCGGGGGACTTCATTTTGCAGTAGGACAGTGCGCCACCCCATTGGCACCTAGCTGTTGGCGGATACATGAACGAGACGTTGCCGCAACGCTGGATTGGTCGAGGAGCAGCTGGTGACCAGGCTCTTCATTACTGGCCCCCAAGCAGCCCAGGTCTTACCCCATGCGATTTTTTTTTCTATGGGGGTACATAAAGGATCAAGTGTTTCGTCCACCATTGCCGGCTAACATTGATNCCCCATGCGATTTTTTTTTCTATGGGGGTACATAAAGGATCAAGTGTTTCGTCCACCATTGCCGGCTAACATTGATGACGTCAAAATGAGAATCACGGAACGCCATCCAAACTGTAACATCGGACATGCTGACAAGAGTTTGGAACGAGTTTGATTATCGCGTAGATGTCGTTCGGGCGTGCTGGTCACATTGAACATATATGAAGATATGGTAAACAAAATTCACAGTTCTACGGTTCATTTGATTGGTCAACTGAGGTTGTAAGTTGTTTGGTTTCGATAATATAGACCTTCAAAGTTGGGGTATTCTTTTATACTCAACCTGTATATGACAATATATGATTGGAGCTCTCTGCCACATTAAGGTTTCACCACCGTTTTGCATAAGGGGCTTACCAAACTTTAAAAAAAGCTAGTAGGGTCCGAATTCATAACATGGAAAATGCTCGTAAGGTGCTGTGGTACACATTTGTATGCAAACAACAAATTATTTTCACAACATACCCGATAAACAAAATAAAAAACAAATATATCCGGTTAAAAAAAAAATTAGCAAAATAACTAAGCTAGAAGACTAAGCTGCTCCCCTCCCTTCCTACCACCAAAAACCAAACATATATCTAAGCACGGCACACACACATCCATATGTTGACTGTGACTCCAAATCGGAACATCGCATTTAGAAGAAGTCTTGATTTCGGGCAGGGAGGTCGCCTCTAAATAACAGGCAGACGTAACTTATACATGACGTTACTACCCGTATATTATGACTGACTTTCCAAACATCTTCATGTTTATGGCTTCACCATTCATTAAATTCGTACCGAGCGAAGTGACGCAGTGGCAAATCTTGGGACTCGCATTCAAGAGGATTTGGGTTTGAATCCCGCTCCAGTCGTCTTAAATTCTGTCTTCCGTGGTTTCTAGAAATCACTCCGAGCGAATTCTGGGATGTTTCCTCACTACAGGTCATGGCCAATTCCTTCCTCGTTCCTGCTTCTCTGAGCAGCTTGCTCCGCGTGATCTCGCTGTTGATGAGACATTAAATCCTACCTACCCATTAAATTTGCCTCTTCAAATTTATTTCCTGTCGATAGATTTAAGATGTGCTTAAAACCGCCAACAGACATTGAATTCGTATTGTAATTTTACAGTAATTTATTTTATTACTTCGAACTCTGAGTGAGTGAGTGAAGAGATTTGGGTGACTCTTAACATCGAGGTCTTGAGAGCTGATGAGGGTGAAGCGAGATGAGGATGGAGCCGCGCCGGAGTGGAAGGGCGAGAGAAACGGGAGATCCCCGAGAAATCCCACCGACCAGTGGCATCGTCCGACACGATCCGCACATGCGAAAATCCGGCAGCGACCCCGCCGGGAATTGAACCCGGTTTGCCTTGGTGGGAGGCGAGTAGTCTAACCACCACACCTCCGCGGCCCCGGCAGAGGTAGTGCTTCAACCATCACTGTCACGACCTCTTTGCCACACGAGCATGATGCCGTGGCGAGCACAGCTGAGGTAAGATTTATTCTACTCAGGTTGGGAACAAAACGAGATTCCTTATGGTAGAGTTTGGCACAGGGAAAGTTTCCGCCGCAAGGTGCGCTGCTGTTCCAAAGAGGTCGCGTGTCAGCTGGTGGCAAATTTTAAAATTCCGTACTGAATTTTTGCTTATAAATTTTTTTTTTTTTTAGCTCGAATTGTGGTGTACACTTACCCGTGCGAAAATATTAACTTTATTTTTTAACTACTATATACGCCATCCAGTGCTATTTACAAGAGTACAGAGTAAAAATACAACTGTGTTTAGGATCTTATTGTGTTGGTGGAGGTGTCGTACTGATAAAATTTGTAGTTAACAGCGCGAATTAAGTCCGAAGCGCTAAATTCTTTGAAGCACCGAAGTATCCAAGCCACGAATTTACGGACATGGGTTTCCTCTTGTCAAGGGGCCACGTTAGCGTAGCAGTCAGACTACTCGCCTCCCGCTTTGGCGAACCGGGTTTTGTTTTCCGGCCGGGTCGCTCCCGGATTTTCGCATGTGAGAATCGTGCCGAACGATGCCGCTGGTCTGCGAGTTTTCTCAGGGATCTCCCATTTACCCCGCCCTTGCATTTTGGCTTACTCCATACTCACCACACTTCACCCTCATTGGCTCTCAAGACCTCGATGTTAAAGTGCAGCCCAAATTTCGCCACTCCACTCCTTTCGTAAAATGTTCAATTCGTTGACCTGTACCACACACTGCATGCTATCTGCGTTCTTGTGAAGCATCATGCCAATACTCATAACAGGTTTTCAAATCCTATATTGCAAACGTATCAACATTTTTCTCATTTATCGAGTGTTTGCGTTTAGTGATTTGAGGTTGTATATGATTGTATTAATTGTTAACACCTAGAGGTACAAAGGAGGATGTAACTAAAATTTTGGGTATGGAAACCTCAGGTACTCAGCTGTGTAATATTGGTTCCACACTTTTGTACAGTGCTCCACTCTTTTCTCTATTTTGTCAGTACTCTCTTGGCTAAACCTTCCGNATATTGGTTCCACACTTTTGTACAGTGCTCCACTCTTTTCTCTATTTTGTCAGTACTCTCTTGGCTAAACCTTCCGTATTTAGACTTGGATGCTATTATCTGCCGAAGGAATAGAGAAACTTTATTTATTTATTATTTTCTCCTCTTCAATTTGAAGAGCAGACTACCTGAAGTACAGTAAAACAATTGCGTAAGGGAAGTAAACAATCAAATGGGGCAGACATAGTTGTCAAGAATTCGAACCTAAATGCAACATGAATATATATATTTTTTTAATTCTTACGTTTGTTAATAATATTTGCGTAATGCAAGCCGTCTGTTGGACACTGTTACAAACAATGAAGTGTGCTAAATAGTTTAATCATAATGCCACGGACTCCATTGTTGTCCCACTGAGCAACGGCAACAAAGCAGTACTTTATATAACTCGTAAAGAAATTAAAAATATTGNCCCACTGAGCAACGGCAACAAAGCAGTACTTTATATAACTCGTAAAGAAATTAAAAATATTGGAGGTCGGCGTGGTAATGCGGTCAAAGGCCAGCTACAACAACCTAGGATCGGAGATAGGGACAAAAAAACTATAGCTAGGCGCGATGACACGAATAGGTCGCTCTAAATGAAGGGGGTCACCGGATTACAACGTTGACCTTTTATAACTTTTCATTTAATTAAATTATTTATCTCATTACACTTTAATTTGAGTTTGAATTCATGTAAAGTAGGCGTGAGTTCGATTCCGAGGTTTGTCTGAAAATATGTTTTTCTGCGTTTTAATTTTTTGTTTGTTTACTTGCTATAATTGGTACTTAAGGGTTATATGAGTTTTCATAACGTGTTTAAAATAACGCGTGAGAATATACTGTAATCTCGCATTTAAGAGGATTTTGAAAAAATAATTATAGTTCTTGGTATTTATGGCACGGAGATTGTGAGGAAGGATAGAAAGTTTTCAATGAGCTACGTAATTTGTTTCTGGGAAATTAATACAACAGCAAACCTTAAGAATTATAAACATTTTCATGGCAAATAATTCATGATTACGAAAAATCTAAACCTTTATAAATTTACACAGAAAATGTTTAATAATTACCTTACTTCATGAAAGATGATTGTCTTAAGTCACTGAAAATTTTACATCCTCCTATAAATCCTCTTATTGAAATAAAGTAATTCATCATGTATGACTTAATGAAAATATTTCAGGAATTCCTGTTTTTAAACATAGATGAAACAAATTGTTATCTTAAATATTACAGAATTGTTGTTAAACAGTTAATGAGTAAATGTATAGAGTACAACAAATTAAAAAATTTGTTCAGTTGTCTCATATTTTATTACGGATTGCATTTCAAAAAACAACAAAATTGCCCCAATTTGTAAATATTTTTAAAGAAAATCCTTTCATTGAATTATCAGAAAAAATACAACAAACTTTACAAGCATGTTCTAAGAGATTGCGTTATTAGCAAATATGACTCACGTGTTTATACGGGGGAAAAAAATTCTGTTTGCTACCGAAAATTGTTAGAGGGGTATGTACTTTCATAGGAAATAATTTAATGACCACAATAATTTTTCAATTTATTTAATTTTTTTTTTGTAATACTTTTGTGCAGGTTTTAGTAATCGTTAATAATTATAATTATATAACACGCTCAAGTTTTTGGTCCCATTGAGTCCCTAGAAATTTATTGTATTTAAAAACCTTTGTAAACCGTAATAATTCGAATAGTATTTCACTGCATTTTTTAAGTTCCTCGTTTTAAAGAAATTGCATTAAAAAACACATAATATAGGCATTATTTATTCCCCAGGAACTTATGTTTTCGGCAATATTGATATACTCCTAAAAAGTTTTACTTATTACAGAGAACTAATTTGGGTGAACATTTGCGAGACGGAAATTGTAGTTCTTATCACACTTTGGATGTTACAGCTAATATGTTAAGACTGGAAATAAAAGTATTTCGGGAAAGTTACTTGACAACGCACTTTTCATTCACCAACAAACAACTTACTAACGACTTTTGCAAAGCATTTATTCTGCTATTACTGATACTAAAAAGCTTGAGTTAGAAATATGTGGCGTGGAATAGTGTAAGAATTGCTTCAAAACTACCCACGTGTATCCAATTTTCTTAGTTTCATTAATACAGAATAGTAACAACACGAAAACGACAAAAATAGGGTTTGTGGGAGAACTTTGCGGGTAATGTACGTTAGCGTAACGAAAACGATTATCGGCCCAATAGAAATTACTAGAAATCAAACTCGCTGTAAACGGAAATACAAATGATCCTTAAAAAATTATACAGAGCTCGCGGACAAACAAATATATGTTCGTAAATTTGATATTTTAAACAAGAAAACTATGTTTTGTTTCTGGCTGGTTGTAATTCGGGATTTGGCTACAGATAACATGGAAGGGCGTGTTGTAACAGATGGCGTGGTAGGACTTGTTGTGAGCCGAGCTTGTACCTCAACAGGTAGCAGTACTTTGGCCCGCCTCTTGATTCAGTTTTTTGTAAATGCTCACTTTTCTCCTTTTACTGGTTCAAAACGACAAGAGTTTGAAATATAATTACGCCAAATTATTTGAAAAAATTATTCAAATATACACTCCGATATTTCTGTAGGCTTTCGGAATTAATGTCAAGCATGTATGGCAGGTGTGGAGAGTGGGAGTACGACATAAAAATAATTTACAATATTTGAAGTTGCATTTTATTTGAATACGGACAGTTTTAATGTCCGTTTAATTTTGAACACATATAAATAACTACTTTAGCACGAAGTTTAGTTTGTAACACTTTTAACAGCTGGTTTGTGAACACGTAAAATAAAACGTATTAATTCATCTAGGAACTCTTTCTTATCCGCGTATATTCTGCTTGTCTAATGTGCGTCGGCAGTGCAGTCAGAATAGCCAACGTAATATTAATTTTCATTCGTCCATGCTTCAGCTGATACAGGATTTTGTAAATTGCATGTTGTTTGTTTCGTGTACATCAAGTTGCCACTCGCTGAAAGTAAAAATCTCGCCAACTTATATACTTAATACTTAATCATATCACTATAATCGAAAGTTAAACCCACGCAATAGTCATCTTGCAAAATTATGCATGCCTGAGTCTAAAACCCGTCCAGCACTTAATTCTTACTCTGTGACGATACTACGATAGCAATACTTTAAGTTTTGCATTTAAAGTTCGTGAATCCGAGAGTAAAATTTTCATATTACCACGCACAAGCTATTGGATACAAATAACAACAAATTGAGGACAATATTTTGCTGTGCGAATATTTCACATATAAAATCAGGCAGTAATTTTCTTAAAAAGAAATATTTTTTGAATGCTGAAAGAGGCTCTATAAAACACTGTTTTATTATGACGACAAACATACATCAAGAGTTAGAACACTTTTGCACGCTATTATATACACACGAATATTTTTATGGATGACATATGCCTGAATGATAATGAAAAAACGAAATATATTTTGGTCTTGTATCATTGCCAAACCAGTCTTGAATATATCTGACATGTAGCGAGGAGAACAAAAAAAATCTCAAAAATAATAATAACAAGTTTTTAAATACAGATCCTCATAATGAGTTTTTTTTTTCAGAACATATGATTTTATATTGATATATACGTTTTTGCATAACCCCTAAGGAACTTTTGCAGAAATATTTTAGAGATCGTAAAAGTAAAAGAAATAATTCCCGTGTTCACAGCTTCATAAATGTGTGGAGAGATGGAGAGTTCTGGGCGGCTCTTAACATCGAAGTCTTGAGAGCCGATGAGGGTGAAGTGAGGTGAGTATGGAGCGGCGCGGGGATGCAAGGGCGAGGGAAGCGGGAGATCCCTGAGAAAGCCCGCCGACCAGAGACGATTCCCACATGCGAAAGTNTTGGTGGGAGGCGGATGGTCTAACCACTGCACCACCGCGGCCCCCCAAAATGAAGTATATATACACACAGATAGTTTCACCTCGTTTTTTAGTGAAGTGACATAACTACTTGCTAGCCATCACATGGGATATAAATTTAGTTAAATGAAACCTGCCGTTGTAGTAGACTTTCGTCAGTTATGATAAAAATTGCTGCGTCATCGAAGTCTGGTTATTTTGCCTGTTTGTAGAAATGAAAGAAGCTACATATTAAAAGAACTTTGCTAGTGTTGACCAAATTTTGTCACTTTTCAAGCGAAATCAATTTTTATGATTGAATGGTCCCCTTTCAGAGTTTAAAGAAATAATTTTAAATGCTACATTTCCATACAATTTCATTATGCCAATAGTATAAACGTGAAGATAATTTTAAATTTTAATACAGTGTACACTATTTCCTTTGTACTATATTTTTTAGACTTGCGTGTTTTATCTGATATTTTTATGTTCATCACTCCTGCGGATAGCCGATCAGCTGAAACGCTACTGCCATTGAGTTGGCTGTTTTCGGTTAGTACAGATCCTTTTAGCCTTGCATCTAGTTAAGTGACCCTTTTATGTAGATTTGCAGGTGTCTTGTAGATCTTTATTAAGTGCCTCCGTCACCGCATGAGATTGACGGTAGGCATCTTTACAATCGACTTTACAATGTCAGGGAAGTTATTCATGCTGCAGAATGACTGCTGCATTTCCTGTGAACGCTATTTTTCGTGATCGTAGTGTTCTTTCCCGATTTTTTTTTCTTTTGTAAGGTTTTTATGTACTTTGGTCAATTTTATTTTTACTTCTCGCATTTGAGTAAACAACAAAGTGATTCTAGAAATTTTTTTCAAAACCAATTTTTAAAGTTGACTATTAAATCTCATATACTTACACTGAACTTTTCATGGTGGTCAAATCACAATGGTTCCCCTTTTATACAAGTTGTTCGGAAACTTCGCCAGGATTTTCACAGTCATTGTGTTTGCATCTTACACATCGCCACACTGTTACCTAGCGCACAGAACATTGTATTTTATAGCTTTCCTGTTTCCGTTTTGTTTGATATATTCGAATTTTGATGCCACACTTTCTGCAGGAGTTCCTTTGGAGTAGTTTCTGGGTACACGTCCATCAGGCATTATGTTATTGATTTTCATGAGGACGCATAATAACAGCCAAGGGAGTTACAAATCATAGAATAACATGGTACGTAGTTGAAAAGTACTAAAAAAAAATAAAAACTTGCCTCAAAAGTTTTTTCTACGAAAAATAACGATCCAGTTGAGAAAATCATCGGTGTTAAAGTAATATCTGAGAATAATTCTGCGGGCAGTATGATAGACAATTGAACACTGCAAGAACGTCGCATGGCTGGACGCGTTACGCGTGTTGTGGTATAGAAGTGCGGGGGTAATAAGGAAGACACGTGGATGTGTATCAGATGACGCATCACTCCTACATGGAAAACACTGACGTAATTTCCAGTATTCCAGCTAAAAAAAAAAAGTGCGCCTTTATGCACTTTTAGCGGTGACCTTATAACATTGGAATAGTAATAATAAAAATAATGTGTGCTGAACGTTTGCATACTTATTAAAGTATTGGTACCGGAATTTTCGTAAATACTAGTAACTGTGTAAATTTTTCAACAATACTTTATAAGTAGAAGCTATTAAAAATTACTAGAAAGTTTTAATTTTAACATTCATTACTGTCAGTCTACACACTGTAGTTCATTAAGGCAACGTAAATCTTGGGCGATGGACATGTTATTTCTTGTCACGGCTGCACCACACAGACAACACCTACCTACTGAAGCGGCACAATATGTGTAAAAACGCAAATGATTTGTTCGGCTGGCCGAAAGTGTGGACTAGCAAAAACTAAGGGGCATATAACTGAAGTCCGTAAATATAGAATTAACAACAAAATTGAGTAAACTGGAACCAAATTAAAGAAAACTCCACAATAAAAAAATAAATAATATAAATTGTTATGCTGTTTCCAAAGCAAATAAAATCTCGGTTTATTCCCATGAAAATACGCAATGTTTTAAGGGCAGGCGCAATAGCTAAGTACACATTAGGGTTGAAGATATCTTCTCTCGCAACTCACGTCAGACTACTGAACCAAATATTGGCTGAGTAGTGAATTATTAATCTCCTATATCCGCGGTTCTTGCCCTCCATATCAGGGCCGTCGACCATTGAAGGAGAAGAGTGGAAAGGTGTCAANAAAAAGTAATATACTATATTGTATGTGTTCATGTTAAATCATTTAAAACAGTGAAAGTGCGAAGTGAATTACGTTTTGAGTACAGGTACATAAGTAAAGTTTATTTACGAAAAGAAAGCAAATTTAATCTTAAATCATTTTTTAGTAAGAGAAATGTACTATATGAATAATTTGTCAAAAATAACCAACATTCAATGTAATATAAGAAATATTTCTGTTTACCCTTGTCTTCAAGAGCCTCTGCACACAAATCATAGTGCGGGACAAGAGAAAAGGGTCACACCGGCAGGGCCTCGGAATTGCTGTCCTAAGTATTGCTTGGCGGGCGGTTTATTTGACAGGATCCTCGTGCGAGGAGTGTGATGGACAATGAGCAGCGTGCGAGTTTATTTCCTCTTCTCCCTCTTCATCGCCGTGTTCGTTCCGCCGCTCTTTCAAAGTTACTTCATTTTATTTCATCTATTTTTCACGCTAGCTGGAAGGGGTCTGTACCATGTGTAGGACAGCCGGCTCAGTTTACCGCCAGCCTTCCGTTACACACGTTGTTGGTGCAGCCTGAAGGCAGAAATATGTACAGATTTATATTGATACTCCAGCAAGCTGCGTTATTTTTCATTTGGTTTATGTTTCAGACATCGTGCGGTAGAAACTGCCGTCTTTTTACCCAGCATTCATTCAATATCTCTCCATTTGTGGGATGAATGTCAATAATTCCAGTTACAAAAAAATATTGTGCAGCCATATTACAAGATAAATAACACTCAACACATCCTATGTACATACATTATGTTGTAACAAGTCATTTTTCTAACGAACATGGGGATTTAATGAAATCCTTCAACATCGTAAATGAATTCTACCCAGATGTTCGTCTTTTCCTTCATCAGAAGATTATATAGAATTAATTACGACATTGTTGAACAGTGCAAACAATTTAAGCAATATATACTCCCTTTAGATAACCGTTTAAATTAAGAAGTTGCAATTGTGTCACTTTGAAAGAAAAAATATCTTTAACCAAAATATTTCTTTTGAGAACAATGCTGGGCGAGCCAAAATATTCCAAAAGCCAGCTTTCTGGACTGTAATTCACAATGTGTCTTGATATAAGTTCAGGGCCAATCTGAATGCAGACAAAAATCCCCTAACTCAAACAGAAAATAAATATTCTGTGTGAAATTATTTTACATTATGACTGCAATTATTATACGGGTTTAACCAGTTACAGCAAAGGGGCTAGGGAATGTGGTTTTGGTTGTGTGCGCACCATAGTGTATAATATCATGGTGGCCATAATATGACGGCCATCGTAAATGTATTTGACGTTGGATGTTTGGCCATCTTGTTTTCGTTGGCCATCTTGTTTTCTGTTGGCAATTTGTTTCTTATCTCCAGTGACCATTTTGTTTCTCCCTGCCGTCATGTTTACATAAGCTGTCAATATGGTGCTGCACTTCCATGATTCGCCACCTTTATTTACGACCTCAGAGTGTTGGTGTGCAGGGGTTCCAGGGATGCTGAGCGGGTCCCCACCTCACCTGGCTTACCCAGGTTCAGGGGAAAACTGGTGAAATTGCCCCGCGCCATAACTCAGTGAGCATGAGTTAGTGAGGGTCGTTTGGTCGACGGCCAGTGGGTCCCTGGAGCCCTTCGTCGATTTGGAGTGCTTGCAGATACTGAACATACCAATAATACCACTACCTAGTGGTTTCACTTATTACAATGGCGAGGTTGTCGGCCACCTTGAATGCCTTACTTACACTTTGCTGCATTAGGGTACAGCGCCCGAAATACCCTGAGGGGTAAATAAAATTAAACGCTCATGGTGATTAATATGTTTACTTACTGCTTGTATACATATGCATTTACTCTAATATGTTACAAGTTGATGCGGACCCGGCACTCTGGTCTGCCGGTGACCAATACTGCAAAAACGACTTAAGCCATGTAAATTATTGAAAATACGCGTAGCGCTTTCAACCCTGGATAAAACGCAGGGAGGCAGACGGTCATCCCCTTTGCACTGAATACACAAATTTTCCGGTTGATTAACGTGACTATTGATGATGAAGATGGTTAGAAGTAAAAGTTGAGGGTGCCGAGGGCGTCCGCGCGGAGCGAACTCCCGTGCTGCCGGCTAGGCCGAGTGCTGAAGTCAGACTAAAATCACGTGTCAGCTTCCGCTGAGGGTGGCCAAAGCCGGCGCCAAAAACTATGTGAAAATTGTCATGTACTCTCTTAAGGCTAATGAATATGCTACAAAATACAATTCCCTGTCACATTATTAAGCTGGCAATAATCTACACAAACCCTAAGAGAGCCATATTTCTCCTTAATAAGTACAATGGGTGACGACCACGCACTAACCGATGGTTCTATCACATCTAGTTTCCTCATTACCTTCATAGTTCCCTCAACGGACTCATGCGAAGCTAGTGGCAGTCGTTTTGGTGTCTTCTTTATGCGTCTGGCATCTCCTGTATCAAGGTGGTGGCAGGTTACATTAGTCCTTCCAAAGTCATTTGGTCCATACAAGAAGACATCCATGTTTCTCTTCATTAATTCATTGACACCCTTCTCCTGTCGCCAGTTAATATTTTATCTTGTTCGTATTAGCACTTCATCCAGTACTTCTGGTAGAGGGTATTATATTTTATTTACTCTTGGATCTTCCGGAACATTTGCTGTGTGACCTGCTTGCAAATGCCTATCGTACCACCCCCTTCCAACGCCCCCCTCCTCGTCAAGACGAATAACACTATCGGACAACTGGCGGGAAACTGTCAGAATTAGAAGACACCAAAGTCCGCACCACAATGACTTTTTTACCTGGAAGGTATCGTAACCCTACTTTGTCATCTTTCGCCCATGCGGTACAAAGCCGCGAGCACACAACAATATGAAATATGTATGATAAAATAAACTCTCTTATTATTTAACATATTTTGATGCTAATAATTTATATGGTTGGACTAAGCCAGAATATCTACTATCTAGTAGATTTAAATGAATAAGAAAATTTTGTAAAAAAGAAATAAAAGAAAAATTTCAAACCTCTCAAACAATTCAGAAGAAGACTTTAATTTAAAAGTTAATTATAACATCCTAAAAATGTATTTCAAATCATAAAGATTCTCAATTAGCTCAAGAATGAAGGAAAAATTAATAAGTTTATAAAATAAAGGAAAATATGTATGTTCTATACCACAGAACACTAAAACGATGTGTAGAAAATTGTTTAATGTTATAAAATATTTATAAAATTGTAAAATTTTAGCAATTATCTAATGATTGTGTTTATTAGATTAGGATCAAAAATTAATAATATAAAATTTGATTATAAAAAAATTAAAAATGTGAGTTAAAACATTTTTTGTAAGAATGAGATAACTTCCGAAGATTATAAATATTGTCTTTCTGGAGAAATTTTTTTTTTAGGATAATGAATTTAATTTAATTGGCTTTAGTAAACATGACGTTTGTACAGTTAAAACGAATATAATAGCTTTACATTTTGAAAATGATGAAAGAATAATATTTGAAAATGAAATTGATTAAAATAAAAATTACAAAAGCAAATAATAGTAAAATTATAAAAATTAAAAATTAAATTTTGCAGTATGTTATATTTATAAGAAATAAACCGTCGAAATGTTTTTTATTAGTTTAAAAGAAATAAAAACTCAAAAACATATATAATTTAAATTTATTCCATAATCCCAATCTCAACAATCTAAATCTAAAACCTCTTTAAACCCTGAATATTTAATTAGTTGTAACTACTTTTCATAAATTTTGAAATAAATATTGAAATAAAGTATAATTCCTAGTCAACTGAATAATCAGTTTTCGTAGTTTCATGATATTCCAATATTCTAAGAGCACTATAATTTTATTCGTTTATATAATAAATCATGGTACAAAATAAAAAAAATGTCATTTATAAAATATTTTTTATATCTGCACAATTAAATTCGATTAAGTTTCCATTTTCATATCTTCGTTCTAAAACAATATAATTAAACCTATCATTTTTTAATTTAATAAAATTAATGATAAGCACATTTATAAACAATAGAATCCTTAAAACCATTGGCTTTTTTTGGGTTCAACTAGCTATAGTTATAGAGTCTAAGTGATTCATTTAATTTTATTTTATAAGATTTTGTAGAAGAGTTTAGTTATTATTACTATAAAATAAATTACACATTGTAGCAACTATAGTCAATAATGTAATAAATTTATCTAAATTTACACGTCCAACTTTTCCTTATTTCGTTAATCGTAATGGCTATTTATCCAATTACTTAACATTCCATTTGAAAAGTAAACTGAAATTACTGTATGTATAATTTTTTAGAGACGAAACGATTCGTTCTGCCCGTCGATAGGGGAAACACGCAAACTATCAACATGATTCTATATACGTACGCAACATCTGATTTTCTAATAAACCTGTGAATTGTAAGTGATCTTTCAACCACGTAAATATTAGAGTTCTCAACACTTAAAGCATTGTTAATTTCCAAATTAACCTCAGATTGTTTACAGTGAAACATTAGATTATTCGGTATAACATATTTTTGCAGTGAAATTTTTTTCGTCCGAACCAGGACATTGAAAAGGAGCTGATCGACTACATCCTGCCACCTCACTGCAGAACCGACCATGCTTCCCGCACCTAGGTAGATATATACAAGCGTTAACACCGACTGGGAGTATCTACCAAAAATGTTGGCAGCAATTCAGGAGTAGTAGTTCCACTGATGCAATGCTGCAATAATAATGTTTGTAGTAGATTTATAGTGTCGCTTGTTCATCGCACGGATAATAGTGTACTTGTCCACGAAACACCACTTTTCAACCATCATTTAAGAACACACTACATGCTAAAAGAAGCAACTTGACAGTTTCAAAACAGGTAAATTAATCGTGAACCAGTAACTGTATGTAATACATGTGCGAATAAACAAGTAAAAATATAAAAAACTTGTTTTGACAAATCATAAAATAAATACGAAAAAAAAACGTATAACGTGTACATTTTTTATACTACTAGTCTCGTTTAATTTGATTGATTGTCGTTTATGTCTCGGTTGATGTTCTTTAAAACTATGGAATTATTTCACGAATATCCATCTTAAAGCGTGATTCGCAAATAGTGGTCCCCGGGCCATGACTTGGTCACGCAACTGGTTTTCTGCACTTTGGGGGCCGCGGTTGGCGCAGAGGTTAGCCCCCCACCTCCAAGGCGAATCGGGTTCGATCCCCGGCGGGGTCGCTCCCGGGTTTTCGCCACGTGGGAGTCGTGCTGGTCGAAGGGTTCTCTCGGGGATCTCCCACTTCCCCCGCCCTTGCATTCCACTTCGTTTCACACCCATCGGCTCTCAAGACCTACACTTTTGCACTTACTATTTTCTGCACTATTCAGGAGACTTAATTACTAATTAGTGCAATTATTTCAAAACCATCCACGTAGGAACCTAACGAAATTGACAAAGAAATTAAATGTTGTCCACAATACTATGAGCACTTTTTAAAATCAACCTTTGAAACCAAACTCACTGGCCGTTAACTACATAGATGCTACCGTGTACGAGACGCAGGCCTGTAGCCAGCGTAACAAAGCGGGGAAGGAAGGGCGGGCTTAGGCGAAATCACCTAACTACCACTCCATTTATTTACATAAAATGTAAGTAACTGATATGAAAGTTTACAACAGTCACAAATTTGTTTACATTTTTTAAAAAATGTGCTACTTAAAAAAAAATGGTTATAAGAACTTATACACATCATTTTGCTTTTGATATTACCAGATGAAAATTACAGCAGTTGATACAAAGCGATTACTTTAAGATTATATTCTTATGATGTGAACTAATATTTAATGGCAAATATATTTACGATTTTATCATTGCAAGCAGACTTTTGGTTAAATTTATTTACGGTAGTGAAAGTTCCTCGTAAAGCAAGTTCATTTGCTGCCAAACCGGAATAACCTTGGCTATCGAGTGCACACAGTAACTGTGGGTCACAATAACTCTTTCATTTATTAGACTTGATACAAAGACTCATTCATTGCCTGTATGTTTTGCAAATCCATTTAGGTATTTCATAGGTTACATTTTTCCAGTAACTGACTGTGTAGGCGTTTTATTTCGTTCCTCCTGGATTGAACTGACGACAGGCATAGCAAAATACATCTTTGGACGCAGGGTATTCAAGCCATTCAAACTGTTTGTACCACACTACGTTAAATTAACGATTGTTGCTGTCTTTGGAGTATTCATCCAGAATAACTAGCTTAATCGGATCACCTGTCCTACCTAAATCCAAAGTTCCGATGTATGATATTATGAAGTCTGTGCGGTTTCTTCGTAAACTTTTTTGACATTTTCATTTATAACGCTATTAAATAATTTTACATATTATGTAGCTATTAGAAGAATGAGATATGCATNGAATTATAAACATTTTCATGGCAAATAATTCATGATTACGAAAAATCTAAACCTTTATAAATTTACACAGAAAATTTTTAATAATTACCTTACTTCATGAAAGATGATTGTCTTAAGTCACTGAAAATTTTACATCCTCCTATAAATCCTCTTATTGAAATAAAGTAATTCATCATGTATGACTTAATGAAAATATTTCAGGAATTCCTGTTTTTAAACATAGATGAAACAAATTGTTATCTTAAATATTACAGAATTGTTGTTAAACAGTTAATGAGTAAATGTATAGAGTACAACAAATTAAAAAATTTGTTCAGTTGTCTCATATTTTATTACGGATTGCATTTCAAAAAACAACAAAATTGCCCCAATTTGTAAATATTTTTAAAGAAAATCCTTTCATTGAATTATCAGAAAAAATACAACAAACTTTACAAGCATGTTCTAAGAGATTGCGTTATTAGCAAATATGACTCACGTGTTTATACGGGGGAAAAAAATNCAAACTTTACAAGCATGTTCTAAGAGATTGCGTTATTAGCAAATATGACTCACGTGTTTATACGGGGGAAAAAAATTCTGTTTGCTACCGAAAATTCAATCTCCCCATACATGAAAGTATCCTTTATTAAATTACTGGTGTTAAATTTTTCAATTTATTTAATTTTTTTTTGTAATACTTTTGTACAGGTTTTAGTAATCGTTAATAATTATAATTATATAACACGCTCAAGTTTTTGGTCACATTGAGTCCCTAGAAATTTATTGTATTTAAAAACCTCTGTAAACCGTAATAATTCGAATAGTATTTCACTGCATTTTTTAAGTTCCTCGTTTTAAAGAAATTGCATTAAAAAANTGTAAACCGTAATAATTCGAATAGTATTTCACTGCATTTTTTAAGTTCCTCGTTTTAAAGAAATTGCATTAAAAAACACATAATATAGGCATTATTTATTCCCCAGGAACTTATGTTTTCGGCAATATTGATATACTCCTAAAAAGTTTTACTTATTACAGAGAACTAATTTGGGTGAACATTTGCGAGACGGANTCGGCAATATTGATATACTCCTAAAAAGTTTTACTTATTACAGAGAACTAATTTGGGTGAACATTTGCGAGACGGTAATTGTAGAAGAATAGTGTGAAACCTACAATGTCGATTATACAATTCTGAGGAAATAAAAGTAATTCGGGAAAGTTACTTGACAACGCACTTTTCATTCACCAACAAACAACTTACCAACGACTTTTGCAAAGCATTTATTCTGCTATTACTGATACTAAAAAGCTTGAGTTAGAAATATGTGGCGTGGAATAGTGTAAGAATTGCTTCAAAACTACCCACGTGTATCCAATTTTCTTAGTTTCATTAATACAGAATAGTAACAACACGAAAACGACAAAAATAGGGTTTGTGGGAGAACTTTGCCGGTAATGTACGTTAGCGTAACGAAAACGATTATCGGCCCAATAGAAATGACTAGAAATCAAACTCGCTGTAAACGGAAATACAAATGATCCTTAAAAAATTATACAGAGCTCGCGGACAAACAAATATATGTTCGTAAATTTGATATTTTAAACAAGAAAACTATGTTTTGTTTCTGGCTGGTTGTAATTCGGGATTTGGCTACAGATAGCATGGAAGGGCGTGTTGTAACAGTTGGCGTGGTAGGACTTGTTGTGAGCCGAGCTTGTACCTCAACAGGTAGCAGTACTTTGGCCCGCCTCTTGATTCCGTTTTTTGTAAATGCTCACTTTTCTCCTTTTACTGGTTCAAAACGACAAGAGTTACATAAAATGTAAGTAACTGATATGAAAGTTTACAACAGTCACAAATTTGTTTACATTTTTTAAAAAATGTGCTACTTAAAAAAAATGGTTATAAGAACTGATACACATCATTTTGCTTTTGATATTACCAGATGAAAATTACAGCAGTTGATACAAAGCGATTACTTTAAGATTATATTCTTATGATGTGAACTAATATTTAATGGCAAATATATTTACGATTTTATCATTACAAGCAGACTTTTGGTTAAATTTATTTACGGTAGTGAAAGTTCCTCGTAAAGCAAGTTCATTTGCTGCCAAACCGGAATAACCTTGGCTATCGAGTGCACACAGTAACTGTGGGTCACAATAACTCTTTCATTTATTAGACTTGATACAAAGACTCATTCATTGCCTGTATGTTTTGCAAATCCATTTAGGTATTTCATAGGTTACATTTTTCCAGTAACTGACTGTGTAGGCGTTTTATTTCGTTCCTCCTGGATTGAACTGACGACAGGCATAGCAAAATACATCTTTGGACGCAGAGTATTCAAGCCATTCAAACTGTTTGTACCACACTACGTGAAAATAACGATTGTTGCTGTCTTTGGAGTATTCATCCAGAATAACTAGCTTAATCGGATCACCTGTCCTACCTAAATCCAAAGTTCCGATGTATGATATTATGAAGTCTGTACGGTTTCTTCGTAAACGTTTTTGACATTTTCATTTATAACGCTATTAAATAATTTTACATATTATGTAGCTATTAGAAGAATGAGATATGCATNTTTTTGACATTTTCATTTATAACGCTATTAAATAATTTTACATATTATGTAGCTATTAGAAGAATGAGATATGCATATAAAGAGCACGTTTTACGATGTTTTGTAGGATAGTGCCAAATGTGAAACTAAAGCTTTTAAGCTATATCTTGAGAACCGGTCAAGCAATTTCCACTAAATTCTCCACACCAGTAATGTTACAGTAGGCCATGATAACTTACACGATTTAAATGACTCACAAACTTGTTTTCAAAATGTTATACCTGTCAATATTTGAACTTGATAATCCTAATATACCAAAAGTTTAAACTGATTACTATCGAAGTTGATGTTCCAAATACTACCTCTGTGATGTAGTTGAACGCCAGATTATGGCACGAAGCGTTCTGTGTTCGAGTTCCAGGTAAGGTATGTGTGTATTTGTAATTGTCTCACTAGTATTACATATTTACTGGTTGCATCGCTAATAATATAGCTTTTAACGAGACGTCAAGACCCACCTACCATCTAAGCTTTTAATAACTTCATTGAAATTATTTGCATCCATGTACAATAAAGTCGGCTCATTAGTTATATTGATAACTTCCTGTATTTATTTATTTTTTATATTATAATTATCTACTTTTTTGTAATAAGACTAATTTAATCATTTCACGAAATGGTAGAACATTGAGTAATGTTTGCTCTTGAAATTCGTAATTTCCTTTGCACTCATGGCTGTGGCACTGTAAGTAATAGTACAAATGTGTGTAGTATTGTAAGCGAAATTAAAATCAAAATACGCATGATGTTGCCACCTGAGACAGTGATGAGAGAACGAGAGGAGGTTGGCGCTAGGTAGAGAAGGCTGCCCTGCCCGAGGGATAGCTCTGTCGTCCCGGCCAACCATAAGAATGTATGAGGTGAGATGAGATGGGAGACGAGACTGGGGGTGGAGAAGCAGAGGAATAAAGATGGAGAAAATGGGAGTGCCCCAAGAAAACTCACACACCTTGGTAGTGTCTGACACACTTCCCACATGAGAACCCCCGACCATGGGGACCCTATAAGTGGGAAGTCACTGTTCAATTACCTGAGCCAACCATGGGTCCAGTACTGCAAGTAAATTAATTAAATTTATTTGTTATTTAATTAATAAGTGGAGGTAAGAAAAAATCGCACATGAAAGTGTAAACAAGAAAATACATCGCATAAATTAAAATGCAAATGCAAAGATATCATGACAGATGTCAGTGATGTTGTAGACCAACTGGACAATTTAATTGTTTGTGTCAGTGGAACGGTAGACCAGAAAATCGATACTGCAAGATATTAACTGGAAAAGGAGGTGAGTGCACTGAATGAGGAATGGCAGGAATTTCTTCAATCAGTAGGATGGTAGGCTTGGTGCGACAAGTGAATTAGTAAAATGCAGCTATTGCAGAGCCAAAAGTTGANGAAACACATCGTAGCCTGCGCAGGAGTACCAGTGGGAGACCAGCAGTTCTGTGAGGCAGGTTACTCTTGGCCAGGGGCCAGGAAAGGGATCGCAGTTAAGCCCGCTTGGACAACTCACACTTGATGACAATGTAACACCATCTAGAATGTCGGGGATTGTCTTCCCTAAATCGTCTAAATGCCGTATAAGGCGATATTCGTGTGGTTGGAAAGATCTGAAAAGGACTAGCAGAGGTATATATACAAAACCTTCACCTCTCTTATGTCAGTTTTTGGAGAAAACTGTGGATGGTGCTGTCTAGAAGGTGTTCATGCCACAGCACGGAGACAGCGACCATTGTATCCAGATTATTCGATTTCATATTTTTGTTAGTAGGACTAATGTAATTATTTATTTACTTGGTATGATATTGAATTATAATTTATAGCATTAGGTGGTTATTTTTCACCCAGCAAGTGATAGTATATTGTGAAAAAAGGCTATTTTTATAAATACGAATGAAGTATTGAAAATTAATTTGCATATCAAACTTAGCACATTTATGTAATTAAGACCTCTGTCCTTTCATGAAACCTGGCCACGCCCAGGCAGCTGAAACACTATATTCAATTGCAACAGACGTAACCAAACTTATCAAAGACTACGGGCTACTCCAACTTCACAAGGACATGGAAATCAAACAATTTAGTCATCTATTAACTTTTTCAATGTGTTGCCGACATTTAAGATTGAAGAATAACTATGCTGTTTTCAATTTCTTTATTATAAATATTTCTATGAGGTTAGATTTAATAAACACGTCATTTTTGTTCATTTCGAGGTATTTTCTTATTGNGAAACACATCGTAGCCTGCGCAGGAGTACCAGTGGGAGACCAGCAGTTCTGTGAGGCAGGTTACTCTTGGCCAGGAGCCAGGAAAGGGATCGCAGTTAAGCCCGCTTGGACAACTCACACTTGATGACAATGTAACACCATCTAGAATGTCGGGGATTGTCTTCCCTAAATCGTCTAAATGCCGTATAAGGCCATATTCGTGTGGTTGGAAAGATCTGAAAAGGACTAGCAGAGGTATATATACAAAACCTTCACCTCTCTTATGTCAGTTTTTGGAGAAAACTGCGGATGGTGCTGTCTAGAAGGTGTTCATGCCACAGCACGGAGACAGCGACCATTGTATCCAGATTATTCGATTTCATATTTTTGTTAGTAGGACTAATGTAATTATTTATTTACTTGGTATGATATTGAATTATAATTTATAGCATTAGGTGGTTATTTTTCACCCAGCAAGTGATAGTATATTGTGAAAAAAGGCTATTTTTATAAATACGAATGAAGTATTGAAAATTAATTTGAATATCAAACTTAGCACATTTATGTAATTAAGACCTCTGTCCTTTCATGAAACCTGGCCACGCCCAGGCAGCTGAAACACTATATTCCATTGCAACAGACGTAACCAAACTTATCAAAGACTACGGGCTACTCCAACTTCACAAGGACATGGAAATCAAACAATTTAGTAATCTATTAACTTTTTCAATGTGTTGCCGACATTTAAGATTGAAGAATAACTATGCTGTTTTCAATTTATTTATTATAAATATTTCTATGAGGTTAGATTTAATAAACACGTCATTTTTGTTCATTTCGAGGTATTTTCTTATTGACGCCTACATGGTTTGGTGTTGATTTTTTACATGACTGTTGCAAAGCCAAGAGGAGGGTAATGTTTTTGGGTACCTGTAGTAGGGTTTGTTAGTTCCCCTCTAGATTCCAAGCAGCTAGATCGATTTCCACAAATGATGCGTTTAAAAATAACGAAAATAAGTAAAACCTTACGAATACGGATAAAAACGAACTAATTAGAGTGAAAAATCACACAAATGACCAAAAATAACGAAAATTAGCTTATTTAAACAAAACAGGACGACTTCCGACTACGGCTTAGTATAAATAAAATAACTATATTTGATGCTAAGGAAATACAGCTATTTGCATGCAAGAATGACATTAAATATAGCTAACTATTTATAATAATGTATTTATGTGAATGTCTAAATAGTTATTGAAATGAGTTGAGAGACTTGGGCGGCTCCTTACAACAAGGTCTTGTGAGCCGATGATGGTGAAATGAGGTGAGAATGCAGCAGCGCCGGAATGAGAGGGCAAGGGAAATGGGAGATCTCCGAGAAGACCCGCCGACCAGCGGCGTCGTCCGGCACGATGCCCACTTGCGAAGGACTGGGAGTGGCCTGGCAGGGGATTGAACCCTGTTCTCCGCTCAGCCACCGCTCAGCCACCGCTCAGCCACCGCGGCCCCTCATAGACATTCTTTATGATAATGTTGAAAATACACAACTTGTATCTCGCATTTTAGTTCAACTTAGTATCGTTAAATTATACAACATATGTACATTTTTAGTAGTAGGGTTTTTTATTAATAATTTTTTTATTATCATAATATTCTAATTTTGTATTAACGTTTGCAATGATAAATATTTCCACTGATTTGAGATGCCAATTTTTGAATCTCTAAAATGCAGGTCCTTCTTTGTTTACTGTCGTAATCGGTGATTTACTATGATTTTCGATGTTTTGAAATATGATAAATAAGGGTATTATTTATAAACGTAGGTGTGTCGTAGCTACNTTAAGGGTATTATTTATCAACGTAGGTGTGTCGTAGCTACCGGTTGTCGAAGCGCAGATTCAGGGCCGACATTAGTGTGAAGTACTCCATAAGATGTTCTGGCCTAAATGTTTGTAGCAAATGAAAGATTGGTAAATACTGGCCTACGCCATTTTTAAATGTAACTCACTTTTACATCTATGGATACGTATTAAAATTCATAACGGCCCTTATGTTTTCATTTTTCTTTGGTTTAAAATTGTTAGAATACTAAATAAACAAAATGCAAATATATAAATAGTATTTCAGCTATTCATCGTGATCTGTATAATGGACTTTTACTATGTAAGGGTGCCACTAATTCATTGGGACAAGCGAATTAATTTCAAATAATGGTTTCGAGTTTTTACGTGCTAGTGGTACGTTTCACGCACATCCACGTTTAAACATTAGTGACAGTTCCATGTCATAGTTATTTAACAAATACCTAGTAAGATGCTATTCCTGTAAATAAAATTAAGGTCGTAATTAATTTTAATGTAAGAGAAGGCAATCCTATTTATTAAAACAAAGCACACTTGCTGAACAAAGAACTTAACAGATACAAATATGGCCAACGTCAAGATATTAAAAACAAACACCTGCATGGATCCCATTGAGTTTTAAGTTTCCTGCAAACTATTTCATTTTCAAGAATACATTTAGTACGCANAAACACCTGCATGGATCCCATTGAGTTTTAAGTTTCCTGCAAACTATTTCATTTTCAAGAATACATTTAGTACGCAAAAAGGAATATAACACATGCATTATCAAAGGACAAGTTTTGCAAACATTTGAGCAGTCTCAAGCAAATGACGCTACACAATTACAAAAAAAAATTTATTTTAGTGAATTCTTTGCGACCATCTTTCAGGTCTTACAGACGTCACACGTGGCTCAATTTTGAGTAGGCGAAAAAAATATTATTTAAATATAAAAACACTTCCAACCAATATATTTAATTATTTTGGTCAACGTACTTTCCGGAGTTTATGTCACAAAGCCATAATAGTAACTGAGATGCAGGATGTGTACCCACAAAAATACAATGGAAAACTAAATTATGCCAGTATTCCAGGCTCACCTAGCATTCAGAATACCAAAAATTATTAATATTTAATACATTGATATTTGGCTGAGAAAAACAGTATTTGTGTGTGAAGGAACGTAAGTAATACAACGTAAAAACATAACAATGTTCAACTGGTGCATATTGTTAAAGCGTATACAAGTATTCTAATCAGAAACCTTTCAAAAGTCTGAGTCTATAATTACAATAAAATGTAACGTTTTACGAGAGATGACTTTGTCATGCAGTTTAGGACAACACATGATAAATAAAATCATACCAAAGCACTTTTAAGGTACAGCAGTATCATATACAAACGAAGCACCGGAAATACATGGTTTTAAAACACGATTAGAAAATACTCACTTCTGTAACAGGTGTAAACATCTCTATGTTAATTGTAACACTGATGCGATGAAGGTATTCCATTTAATGCCAGCATGATCCATTTATGGTAACCCCGGCGGACAGAGCCATATAGAAGTAAAACGCACTTAGCTTCNCATTTAATGCCAGCATGATCCATTTATGGTAACCCCGGCGGACAGAGCCATATAGAAGTAAAACGCACTTAGCTTCTCCCGCAGTATGGGATTCATGTTTTTTCGAATGTTTTTAAACGTGAAAATTCGGAAAGTACGCCTATATCGATGTCCATTCCCGGTTACTTCCAACTTTTCTGAAGTACTGCTAAAGTTCTACTTCCAGGATATTCCTCTGCACTCACTATAATAATATTTTACATAAGAACTATTTCTTATCAGGCAATACCAACGCATGTATTTTCTCCCTTTTTATAATCGTATTAATTGTAAATTATATATTATTTCCAGATAAAATATAAGTAGAAGTTCAATGTAATAAGAAAGTGTATTTTTATGTTAACACGTGTATAAAACGCATGTGATACATGGAATATTTGGGAGACAACCAAGTACGTCATACGTGGGGTGACTTTTCAAAGGTTTGATTCAAAAAGTGTGAAGTAACCACGAATATACTATAGATATTTATTTAATACNGTGGGGTGACTTTTCAAAGGTTTGATTCAAAAAGTGTGAAGTAACCACGAATATACTATAGATATTTATTTAATACTGCAGCACAGACGCAAAAGTAACAAAAGTACCGATACGTATGTCAGAATATCAATTCTACCAAAACTTGGCGGAATCGATATTATGACATAATTATGAGTTCGTAGTTGCAATTGTAATGTCTGAACTGCAGGGTAAAGTGAATAACTGGTTCGCTATAGACGTACACCAGAATACTTTTCTTTTAACACAATAATAATGAAGAACAAGAAGATACCGATATAACTAATGAGCTTCTTTCCTCTACAAGGATGCAAATAATTTTGAAGTTCTTAAAATGTTAGATGGTAGCTGAGCCTTGACATCTCGTTGACAGCGATATCATTAACGACGGAACCATAAACTAGTGGGCAATTAAAAATACATATGTCTAACTCGGGACTCGAACCCAGAAAATTTCTTACCGTAAGATGACGTGCAACCAACTGCATTACGGGGGTAGAATTCGGAGCATGAACTTGGGTTGTTTTGTATCAGTCTAAAGTTTTGATAAACTGGGTTTACTGATCTCAAATATTTGTAAGAACATAATTTCGAAAACAATTGTGTGAATCACTTAAATTATGAAAGTTTACATGGCCCACTGTGGCACTAATTGTGTGCAGAATTTGGTGGAAATAGGTTAACTGGTTCCTAGAATATGGCGTTAAAGCTTTATTTTCTCTTTTGGCACTATTGTACACAAAGGCCTAAAACAAGGCTCTGTATGTGGAATGCTTCTGATGTTAGAATACAATGATTGGTTGAATTTTTGTCGAATTATTCAATACATACAAGAAACTTACATATACAATATATTACAGCCATTTCGAAATATATGTATATATTTGACCCATTTAAATAATGAAAGTTTACATAGCTTACTATATTACCACATTTGTAAAAATTTTGGTGGGAATTAATTTTTTTGGTTCCCGAGATAGGGCATAAATGTTACATTTTATCACTAGGCAATATATTCCAAAAATTCTGTTAAAAGAGGGTATTTATAACAGTATTTAATGTTTCTAATGGATACTCTCAGAATACAAAATTAAAATTAAATTAGTTATATTGTTTACTTAAAATGATTAACTTATCTAAATTATTTATACGGCAGTCATGTTAAAACTGCCAGACATACTTAAAACGTGTAAGTTTACGTGGCTCACTGTACTCTACTTGTGTGCAAAATTCAGCGGAAATCAGGCGATTGGTCTTCGACATATGGCATAAAAGCTGAAATTTCTAATGTGGTGCTCTTCCTTCATTTATAGAAAACCAAATGGTTATGTAACGGCCGCAATTTCGAAAATAAGTGCCAACTCACATAATTAATATCAATTTACATGGTCTACCGTAGCACTAATAGTTTGTAAAATTATATAGAAATCGGTTGATTGTTTTCCGAAATGTGACGAAAATTTATTTATTCATGTAGTATTATCTGAAAAAATGTTGGCCAAAAGAGGCTCTGTGTACACATTTGATTGTTGTATAATATATTGTCAACATACAAAGTTAAATTGAAATTTTAAAATAAATGCCTAGCCAACTTAAAATATGTCAGTTTACATAGTCTACTGTAGTATTAATTGTTTGCCAACTTTGATAGAAATAGTTTGATTGCTATCCGAGATATTACAAAACTTGATTTATTTTCGTGCTACTATCTTTCAAAATTGCATACGCTAGACAGACGCATTTGATGGTTGCAGTGAATACTGCTAGCATACAAATTTAAGTTGAGNTTTCAAAATTGCATACGCTAGACAGACGCATTTGATGGTTGCAGTGAATACTGCTAGCATACAAATTTAAGTTGAAATTTGTTACATAGTTTCGTAGATATAGCAGACAAATTAAAATGTTTATATAGTCGCTATTTTCAAATACGTGTCTGATATACTAAAACATGTCATTTATACATGACCTAGTGCATTAGTATTTAACNAAACATGTCATTTATACATGACCTAGTGCATTAGTATTTAACTGCCAAATTTGGCAACAATAAGTTGATTTTTCTCAATATGACATAAAAAATGTATTTTTAATGTGATGCAATCTTGCAAAATGACTGTCAAAAGAGGTTATGAACTGACACATTTTATACTCGTAATATATACTTATAGCATACCAAGTTTGGTCAAAATCGCTCACACGGTATGATAGATACAACGAATAACCCTAAAATATGTCTATGACAAGTATATTGAAAATAAGAGGCTTATTCTTATAAATTACACCTATCAACATGGCCTACATTAGTATTACTTTTATGCAAAATTTGACAGGAATCGGTTGAGTCGTTTCCGAGATATAACGTAAAAGTTGGTTTTTTTGTTGCACTATCTTCCAAAATGGCCGACTAATAATATTATCAACATGTAAATTTAATGCTTAAATCATTTACTATCAAAGTACCAAATTTGGTTTAAATCTCTTAGATTGTTCCCAATATATAACAAAATGCCCTAAATATTTAAATTCCGCCATTTTGAAAATAAGTACCAAGCGTGGTTGAAAAGTATAAACGTCAGATATACTTGCTAAATACTACATGTGTACCGAGTTAGGTGAAATTCGGTTAATGAATATACAAGTTATTAGGGGGTGGGGAACATACATTCCAGACAGACATTCAGGTGATTGCATGAGCCTATCTTTCCTTCAGCAAGTAGGCCAAAAACGAATAATAAAGCATGTTGCCTCGAGTNTTCAGGTGATTGCATGAGCCTATCTTTCCTTCAGCAAGTAGGCCAAAAACGAATAATAAAGCATGTTGCCTCGAGTGTCCTAGGGTTGAGCTGAGCTGTAGCGGGCACTCAACAAACAGGTCTTTAGAAGCCATGGGAGTGAGGAGATGGAGATGCAGCAGCGACGGAATGCAAGGGAAAGGGGAACGGGAGTACCACAAGAACACCCGCTGGCCGGCGGCAGGATCTGCCATGTTCCCCACATGCGAAACTCCAGTGTGTCCCTACTGGAATCGAACCCGGATCGCCTCGGAGGCCTGTGCGCTGTGCACACTACAGCCGTGGCCCCTTATTCGCTAGAAATACGATCGTGTTAGTTACACTGGCTGGAAAACAGTATCCTCGACTGTCTACACAAACTGTTACTCCAACTAATATAAGGCACTCAGATCATGTAAATAGGAACTGTAGATGCGAGTATTCACTACTAAATTTGAAAGATAAACCTTGCCGTATTCTTGTTANGATCATGTAAATAGGAACTGTAGATGCGAGTATTCACTACTAAATTTGAAAGATAAACCTTGCCGTATTCTTGTTACACTTTCTGTACATGCATACGAGCAACACACTGGAATGTCATCACTGCTTGGGAAAAATAAGTAAACTTTTATAGATAAAAACTTAACTGCCTGGCCGCAGAACAGAAAATTATAATTAAGCCGAACTACGGTACGTAAGTGTCTACCCCCTTTTTTTTCTCACACATTGTCTTTTCCTTTCATATATATTTTTTAATGTCTTTAGTCCTTTCGCTGCATATTTCTTCTCGAAAATGGTAGCCAACGTTGTAAATATTTTTATCAATGTAAAGAAAAAATTTTTGTTGAAAAGCTATGGTGTGCATATTCGACTGTAGTTTTCTGAAGAAATTCCGTGATTAAAACATATCGTGGTTGAAGCTGAAGTACTCTCTAGACGTNGATCATGTAAATAGGAACTGTAGATGCGAGTATTCACTACTAAATTTGAAAGATAAACCTTGCCGTATTCTTGTTCCACTTTCTGTACATGCATACGAGCAACACACTGGAATGTCATCACTGCTTGGGAAAAATAAGTAAACTTTTATAGATAAAAACTTAACTGCCTGGCCGCAGAACAGAAAATTATAATTAAGCCGAACTACGGTACGTAAGTGTCTACCCTCTTTTTTTTCTCACACATTGTCTTTTCCTTTCATATATATTTTTTAATGTCTTTAGTCCTTTCGCTGCATATTTCTTCTCGAAAATGGTAGCCAACGTTGTAAATATTTTTATCAATGTAAAGCAAAAAATTTTTGTTGAAAAGCTATGGTGTGCTTATTCGACTGTAGTTTTCTGAAGAAATTCCGTGATTAAAACATATCGTGGTTGAAGCTGAAGTACTCTCTAGACGTACAGAACTGTGCAGACATCGAGGTCTTGAAAGCCGATGAGGGTGATTGAGGTGAGTATGGAGCGGAGCTGGAATAAAAAGGGCGGGAGAAACAGGAGATCCCTGAGAAAACCCACTGGCCAGTAGCATTGTCCAGCACGATTCCCACATGCGAAAATCCGGGAGTGACCCGGCCGGGGATTGAGCCCAGTTCACCTTTGTGGGAGGTGGGTAGTCTGACCACTACACCACTGTGGCCCCTGCAGACAATTGGGATCGGTGCTCATAAAGCATAACAACCAGGAGTTATAGTTTCCTCACTTTAAAAAATGCAGAAAATTACAAAAATAAATAACATCTTGCTCAATAAGTTGGTTGGTGATACGGGCCCTGCAAAAATCTGGAGTACGAGAAACGAGTACAATCCCAAGTCGTTATTCGACAAACATGCCCTCGCGTCCACATTTCCCTTGTTGTTGCTTCAAATTTCCCAGAAGACCTCTCTCTGTACACCGTGAAATAACTTGGCTGGCGAAGTGACTTTGAGGAGGAGGAAAAAAATACACCGCCTACGTGCTACCGGAGTACACACCTAGTGTACACGATTGAATCAACACATTTGAGAAAACTGCTTAATTCTATTTAGGTTACTACTTTGTCGTGTACTTATACCCTTCCACCTTGTGCAAATTTGACACTGCCATAGGCCTAAAAACTGATTTTTCATGCAAAAAAAAATTACATGAAATTGTGAAACACGAAGATGATACTAACGACCATTATAGCCTTGCTATGCACAAAAATAAAATTAATCAATTTTAATTTCCACTGCTTCGAAAACTATACTTTTAATAAGACTTGAAATAACAACACTACTTTTTCCAATTGTCTGCCAACTATAATCATGAAGTCAGTTTTTACAATATAATGTCTCAAGTTTTATAAATGTTTATTGGTTAGCTTCAAAATCACTTAACTATAAACCAGGACAAAAAAAAAATATATATAACATTAGGGACTTATTGGAAACATGGACACACCCTGCCTGCAGGAACATTTTCTCGCGCCAATTCACTGCCTGCTTTATGAGAATATATTAAAACAAAAAACTTAAATGGACAAAACAAAAAAATAAATTTTGCAATATATATATAGCTCCAAATCTCTTAGTTTAAAATTGTTGTATAGCTATTAAATTTCACTGTAGGCTGATTCCACAACGAATACTGACAGGTACAAAAAGCAGGCAAGGTGAGTATAAATAACTGATAACTATAAGCTATGAAGCTGGCTAATACTTTGATAGTTATGTGCACACTTTCTTATTGTTTACTATAATTTTTAGCAGACACCATTTATAAAAAGAGGTGGGGGGGGGGTCTACAAATTCCTGACGCAGGAGTACATTTCCTTTACATCAGGGTGGTTTAAAATAAAGTGGCACAACTGTACTAGAAGTATAAGAGGAAATCCAGTCGACGTTATTGTACTAGAAAGTAGACTCCGGAGCTGCCAACCTGCTCTGCGGCTCAGGTGCTGCGGAGGAAAACTAGTGGACGTACAGCCGTGGTTAATTTGGCCGCATTGACACTAATTGCCGAGCAGCGTCTAGACAGCCAAGAACATCTGCCCAACCCCCCTCCCACTCGCACTGGACCTCGTGACGCCGAAGCCACTAGCTGCAGTCATTACGGGTGTTCTGTGGAAAAAGATTCCCTTTTTCAAAAAATGTATTCCTTGCACTAATAATTTAGTAATAATGTAATATAATCCCTACAAAATAAAAAAAAAAAGTTTATTGTATTGTTTTATGCATAGAAAATTTAAATCTTACTGTTTTTAGAATGCAAATGAAGCACTTTAAATATTTACAGACGTTAAAGTAAACATATCGCCTCAATTAACCTTAAAGATCGTTTGGAAAAAAATTTCTTACAAATTTACCTACAAAATCAAATTTAAAAAGGAAGTATTCAGAATTGCTTTTTCTCTGTCTCTTTTTCTATATACAGGTTGGTCCGCCTAAAGTGAACACCTCCAAAATTTCCGGAACGGCTGCAGATCACGAAATGCTGTATTCACTAAAGGAAATAACGTACGGCAGCAAGTAATTGGCCACAAAGTGACTGTTCTTAACACGTGTATGGACAGAAATAATTAAACCACATACGATTTGTCCACTGGAAACGTACATTTATTTCAACGGCATCTGAAAGTACGTGCAAAAAAGGAATTCAGTGATATAGCACATGAAATGGAAAGTGACACAGAAATAATGTGGAAAAAAGATTAAGTTGCATGCGCCAGTGAACCTGTACTCACAGCTGTAAGCAAGAAACATGCGCCGTGAATCATCGTGGCGGGACCGCTTCCTAATAGCAGCGCAGCACCGTCCCAGTAATCTGTTATGGTGAGTGGTGTTTCAGTGTGTGGCTGTACGTACACAATGAAGTTCACGAATTAGGAAAAACTGGACGCTCTACTTAGTTACGGTAAGTGTGGCAGAAATGCCAAGCAAGCCGTCCAAATGTACAGTGAAAGGTACCGTAATCGGACGCCCATCTCACGGCAAACGATACGAAGAATTTGCACGCTTCCCTAGTCACGAAGTGATTTGAATTCCACAACACGAATGCGACGAAAGGCTGCTACGAGCGATACGCATCAACACGATGTGCTGTCACGTGTCGATGCAAACCCAAACATGGATACGCGAGAACTTTCTAGGTTCGTATGAATAAGTAAAAAAAGTGTGTTACGTATAATACGCCATCGGAAATTCCATCCTTATCACGTGGCTCTTCATCAGGCATTACATGAAGGCGAGTTCCAGCAGTGTGTTCAGTTTTGTAGGTTTATTCTGATGTATGTAAGGGATGAGAGCAATTTTCTGAAGAGCATACTATTTACCGATGAAGTGACCTTACGCAAACCATGGGCGCGTAAATTTACGAAATTTGCGTTACTAGGGACGGAGAATCCACGTTGGGTCCGGCACGTGAAGCACTAGTGACAGTGGAATGTGAACGAGTGGTGTGAAATCGTTTGGAGACTACGTCATAGGGCCATATTTAATTGAAGCGACAATGACTGGCTGTACGTACGCCCATTTCCTTAGAGAGGCATTACCGGTACTTCTGGAAGACAGGTTTCAGCATGGTTGTTCTGCGTAGTTTGTTTTTGTGGCGAGGCAAGTTTTAGATTAAACGTTTCCAAACCGGTTGTTGGGGCGTGGTGCTGTTGTAAGATGGCCAGCTCGCACCCCTGACCTCACACCTCTCTTTTTTTTCCTGTGGAGAACACTGAAAGATAGGGCGTACAACACGGTCCCTACGACACCAGAAGACATGCAGGAACGTATTGTGGCAGCTTGCAGAGGCATTACGCCAAAGACACTTCAAGCCACTCTTCGCTTTACATATGTTTATTGCTATCGATGGTAAACACATCGAGAGCACATGCCGTAAAAAGACCTCATTTGAAGCGTTTCAAAATGTACTATGCATGAGGATACGATTGCATTTTTCCTTAAGTCGGTTTGTTCTATTTTTGTTGTGCATCTGTACGCACTCATTACTCAGTACAGTTTATGACTAGGAAACAAATCTCCTGGATTACATTGGTATCTGAATAAAATCCAATGTATTGATATCAGATTTGCACTCATCCCTCCGCTGCGGTGCTGTCCTTTGTCCAATATCGCATTCCGCGCCCCTTGCCCCATTAAGGTGAGCGCTACGCTGCTTTAAGGAAGCTAGCTGTCCCGCCAGGATGAGTCACAGCGCATGTTGCTTGCTTACAAATATGAGTACAGGTCCACTGCCGTATGCTACCAGCCCTCTTAACTTAATAATATTTGCACATTATTTCTTGGTGTTTCTGTGTTACTTTCCATTGGATGAGCTATATCANTGTATATATATATAGTCCCTTTTATCTTGACACTCCCACAACAATAACTCCGTACTGGAGCTCCAAATGAAAAAGCGTTTAACACAGAGTTTGTATAACTGGAAGGAGGAAATAATACTGCAGGGGAGTCAGCCTTATAGCATTATTTATTAGTGAGATATGAGTACTATCATCCTTTTTTAAATGGCACCATGTATCTAGTCGCCAAAAGTTCAATGAAGCTCGTCAAAACCTATTCAAAAATGTATCACAATGTACCAGTCTAATAAACAGATCGGCAAAACCCGCCACAGACATTGGGACTCATAAAGGTTTATGAAGACTCGTTATGTGATGCCTTGTAGCATGAATGTGGTGCATGGTACAGTATGGTATGACGTTGATGCTCTGTATTTGATGTAGAGGTGATGTAAACAGTGCAGGTACCCAGAGTTGCGTACCCCGTTCCACAGAGGTGGCGCTTATAGGAAACAAAGGAACACACATGACGTGACGACTACTTCATCAGTCATCCGTGTGCAGTCGAATACAGTACACTGCAAGGTGAAAGTTGTAACGGAAATGTACTCACAACGAGCGAGAAAGTAGAAGTGCTGCTCATCTATGGAGAATGCAAGTTAGCAGGGCGAATGTGTTCGTATTATTTTTAAGTACAGTGTAGTACGTTCAAGGAAGTTGTATTGAAACACACACAAACACAGTTCTATTATTACCATTATCAATATTGGTATATTCACTTTTCGTTCATTCTGTTGAAGATCGGCATAGTACTAGTCAGATGGCGTGGGATGGTTGGCAATAAGATTATAGGGCCTTATTCTGTGAATGGGAACCTAAACGACAGGGAGTATACCACCTTCATACAAACAATTCTTCCTGGTCTTCTGGAGGAGATACCTTTAAGGAATAGAATGCTAATGCGGTACCAGCACGATGGATGCCCAGCACATAATGCCGTGTATGCACGTCGTGTTCTAGACCGAATATGCCCTGGTAGGTGGATTGGTCGTGGAGGACCAGTTCTGTGGCCTTCTCAGTCTCCTGACCTTAACCCCCTGGACCTTTTTCCTTTGGGGTTTTGTCTGTCGAGGTATTCCAACAACTCCAGAGAACATGCAGGAACGTATTGTGTGGGCTTGTAATGCTCTTCAGCAGTCAACACTGGAGGAATCAGTGTTGTCATTCATCCAATGACGGAACTTGTGTATCGTTGCGACTGGTCACCACTTTGAACATCTAATGTGAATGTTCTGCCCCTCGCAGTACCAATATGGATAGTACTATAAACGGGCGGTAGAGATCCCACTTTCTGTGTCGTATTTAATGTTCATGTAATGAAAGTGCACATTGTGCTACATGTTTAAATAGGTATTGACGTGCTTCATTGAACATTTGACCAATATATGCATGGTGCTATTTAAAAAGCTGATTTATTACTCGTATCTCAATAATAAATGATGCTATAATTTTGACTCCCAAGCAGTATTATTTCCCCTTCCAGTTAAGATGGTCAGGATAAATGGGACATCGTGTATGTATTTATGTATGTACAGTGGCTCACATTAATATTCGGACACTGATGATTATCGCAGTTGTATGGCCTTATGTTACATTAATAATGAAGATAAACATCAAACATATTGCACAGTCATTCTTGTGCACTTTAAATGAAATGCAATAGTAGCCAATAACTGAAATAAGCAGTGTACGTTAATGAAACACACTATTTGGTCCTCGCGTGCTTCATAAGTACGCCACTTTAATATTGTGCCAGTTGTGGTGGACGCGTGCCACAGGCACGATGCACATTGCGTTCGTACCTCGTGTCATTCCCTGNCACAGGCACGATGCACATTGCGTTCGTACCTCGTGTCATTCCCTGCACGCTCTCTGCGCTGAGAGGTTGTATTGGGTAGCTATGGTGGCTGCGTCAGTCAGGAAAATGGGACGTAGGGCAGGAATACAACGTTTGAACAGCGGCAGCTGGTCATTTTTCATNCAGTTAAGATGGTCAGGATAAATGGGACATCGTGTATGTATTTATGTATGTACAGTGGCTCACATTAATATTCGGCCACTGATGATTATCGCAGTTGTATGGCCTTATGCTACATTAATAATGAAGATAAACATAAAACATATTGCACAGTCATTCTTGTGTGCTTTAAATGAAATGCAATAGTAGCCAATAACTGAAATAAGCAGTGTACGTTAATGAAACACAATATTTTGTCCTCGCGTGCTTCATAAGTACGCCACTTTAATATTCTACCAGTTGTGGTGGACGCGTGGCACAGGCACGATGCACATTGCGTTCGTACCTCGTGTCATTCCCTGCACGCTCTCTGCGCTGAGAGGTTGTATTGGGTAGCTATGGTGGCTGCGTCAGTCAGGAAAATGGGACGTAGGGCAGGAATACAACGTTTGAACAACGGCAGCTGGTCATTTTTCATCATGCGAAGAAGAAATCTCAACGAGAAATTGCGGAGCACTTGAATCGGCCGAAGTCCACTGTCGGAGACATCATTAGAACGTTTCAGAAGGAAGACAATAGATTCGGCACCTCTAAAACGACAGCCAAAGAAACTAAGCGAGAGCGAAGAACGTCTAGTAATCAGGAAAATAAAGGAAGGTCCGAAAATTAAGGCTTGCAAACTTACAACGTAGGTACTAAATGAATGCGGNCGAAGAAGAAATCTCAACGAGAAATTGCGGAGCACTTGAATCGGCCGAAGTCCACTGTCGGAGACATCATTAGAAGGTTTCAGAAGGAAGACAGAATAGATTCGGCACCTCTAAAACGACAGCCAAAGAAACTGAGCGAGAGCGAATAACGTTTAGTAATCAGGAAAATAAAGGAAGGTCCGAAAATTAAGGCTTGCAAACTTACAACGTAGGTACTAAATGAATGCGGAAAGAACGTCCGTCCAGAAACTATACAACGAGTTATCACAAGAGCAGAATATAATAGCAGGGTATCTAGAAAGAAGCCTTTCATTAATGAGGCAAATAGAAGTAACGACTTACGTTCGCAAAATATCACTCTGACAAAGATGAAAATTGGTGGAATGATGTTATTTTTGCTGATGAGAAGAAATTGAATGCGTTTGGTTCATATTGCAGGGTAACAGTATGGCGCAAGCCAAATCAGGAGCTATAACCTGGGAACATACAACCTACTGTGAAACACAGTGGAGGNTGATGGCAGGGTAACAGTATGGCGCAAGCCAAATCAGGATCTATAACCTGGGAACATACAACCTACTGTGAAACACAGTGAAGGTAGTATTATGATCTTGGGCTGTATATCTACAGCAGGTGCTGGAGAGGCTGTACGTGTCGATGGAACAATGAAAAAGGAAGACCATCTCAACACCCTGTCAGCAAACCTAAACAAGAGGGATGATAATCTGGGTATTAGGAACACGTTTAAGTTCTACCAAGATAATGACCCAAAACAAAAGTCATACATTGTCAAGAGCTGGCTTTGTATAACTGTCCCAAAGTCATTAACACACCTCCTAAATCACCCAACCTGAATCGCATAGAAAATTTGTGTGATGAACTCAAAAGAAGACTGCGTACTACAACAATTACGTCCACAAAAGAATTAGAGAAAAGGTTCAAGGGATGATGGAGTAAGATTGGCTCCGAATGTACCAGGAATATAATTGCTAATATGCCACAACGCCTGCGAGAAGTAATTAAACAGAATGGCCATGCTACCAGGTACTAAAAAACTGTGTGTTTAGTTTTCAAAGAGGATTAGGTTTGTGTTTGAATGATGATGGCCGAATATTAAAGTGGCGTACTTATGCAGTATGGGATGACAAAATCATATTGTTTGTTAAGTTGCATTGCTCATTTCGGTTATTGGCTACCGCTATATTTCATTTAAAGCACACAAGAATGATTGTGCAATATTATTTATGTTTATCTTCATTACTAATGTAACATAAGGCCATGAAACTGCGATAATCATAGGTGGCCGAATATTAATGTGAGCCACTGTANGGCGTGTTTTAACACTAAAAGAAATACGAAAGTTCGAATTGGTTTCAATTCCATTCTGGAGTTAACGCACAGTAATTACATTAAAAAACTACCGAAAGGGGTAGATCTAAGGATTACAGATAACATTTTTTATGTATAATAATATTTATGACAAGTGAGAGAGAGAGAATTACAGAACACAATATATATGTAATTAGTCGAAGACCTGTTGTTGTTTTTCTGAACATAGTCATGTCATACAAACCCGAACTTTTACATCCAAGCTAATAAAATAAATGAAATACAGTTTACTTACTACACTTCTATACATATATTACTTCAGTACATGAAAATAACTTTCTGTGTGAAAAACACTGTCAATTGCAATATTATATAGAATAATTCTTATACCTCTGGAATCGATGTTTGCGACATTATCGGATTGCGATACTTTGCGAGAGCGATGCATCCCATCGATATCTTGAGTGTAGCAAAACCTATACTGAACACCACAGATTATATACGATCATGAGATACCGGGTTCGAGCCCTAGGTGAGCCGTGGATAAGTGCGTTTCCAGGTGTAACACTAAGTTCCTGTCACTGTAATCAGAGCAAAACGGCCGTGAGCCGCGTGTTCCCAGAGTGGACCGAATGGTCCGGCGCNAGACCTGTTGTTGTTTTTCTGAACATAGTCATGTCATACAAACCCGAACTTTTACATCCAAGCTAATAAAATAAAAGAAATACAGTTTACTTACTACACTTCTATACATATATTACTTCAGTACATGAAAATAACTTTCTGTATGAAAAACACTGTCAATTGCAATATTATATAGAATAATTCTTATACCTCTGGAATCGATGTTTGCGACATTATCGGATTCCGATACTTTGCGAGAGCGATGCATCCCATCGATATCTTGAGTGTAGCAAAACTATACTGAACACCACAGATTATCTACGATCATGAGATACCGGGTTCGAGCCCTAGGTGAGCCGTGGATAAGTGCGTTTCCAGGTGTAACACTAAGTTCCTGTCACTGTAATCAGAGCAAAACGGCCGTGAGCCGCGTGTTCCCAGAGTGGACCGAATGGTCCGGCGCCCACAAAGAACCCGAATTTTATCACGCAGCAGTTGTCGTTACGCAGAAAAAACAATACTTTTATTCCTGGAACCTATCAACGCATTAACAATGAACATGCTAGGCACCAGAAAGGCGAACAGCGTTGAAGTTAATACGAAAAAACTCTGATTAGTGCTCAGAGGAATATGCTGTGTAGTCTATTAAAGTTTCTTCACACTTTTTGAATCGAACCTATGGAAAATCACCCAATGTATGACGTGTTTGGTTCTACTTGTGTTTACGTAAAAGTACTTCATTTTTCGATAAATTGAAATTTTCCTTTTATTTTATTTATAAATAATATTAAATATATAATAAATATTAATAACAACAGGGATAAAATAGGTGTGTTGGTAATGCCTAGTAATAAATAGTTTTTATGTGAAATATTATTATTTGAAGTACTCACGAATGCAGTGCACAGATGTGGTGTAATTTTACAGACTTGGGTAAGGTTTGTTTGCATGGGGCGAAGGAATAGCCTGGAAGTATAACTTTAGCAGGGCTTCAGAAAAGTTGGAAGTAAAGCTGGACTCACAACCATCCGTCGCATCCGTGAGTCGCCTGTCCGTCCGGAGGTCACGTGATCTTCAACCAATAGCAGGGCTACTTTTTTTTATATCTCCGTCCACCTGTCAAATATTTTCCGAACTTTAAGTTTCGATGGATGGGCGGATGAGCCACCGCCTTCTGACGACACTCCTTAGACGTGATTACGCACTTTGAAATAAAATGCAAGGCGGTGGATCTGTGCTTATTTATCTTTGGTAATAAATTCAAGAATTTAAAATGGAAAAAATAAATTCTGCATAAATTTTTATTACGTAAAGAACGTATTTCCCCAAAATTTTTTCCTCTTGAAAATGTATTGCCAGCCAAAATATACCTCCAACTAAAGATAGATAGAGATGTAAAGTTGTCCGACTGAAATGTTGCCGTACAGGATTGATGGAGCACGAATTGTTGAGAATCGTTTTCAATGTCGGACGGGCGGGTGACTGACGGATGCGACGGATGGTTACGAGTCCAGCTTAACGATGAATGGACTATACCAGCGTTTCCCAAACTTTTTTTTTCCGTGACCCGGTTATTTTTAAGCTTTTCATTCACGACCCACTAAAAACCTTTTTTTGTGGATTCTGGTGTATGAGCGCAATAAAACATGTTTATATGTATATAACAGTTTAATATTTTAACAAAGAAACGTTAACAAAAGTCGTACAAAAATGATAATCAAATTAAAACCTCAGAAAAATTCGGAGACATAGCTTTTTTTGGTAACTGTTAATTCTCTATTTTTATTAATGAAGAAATCTATTGGCTTCTCACTGTATTCCGGGTGTTTTAATTCCAAGTGACTCTTCAACTTTGAAGGTTTCATAGACTCGTTTGAAAGTGCCGCATAACAAATACCACTTTGTCATCAGCAGCCTTGATGAATCCAAATTGTACATAATCTTCAGAATATTGTCGAGACCATGACTCCCTCTTTGTGAGAGTAGAAGACTGCGCATCGCGCGGCCGTTTGCTAGTACCACTCGTACCTGCGGCTGGACATTACTTGACTGTCTGTCTGTGCCAATCTCAGAACCCGTACTTTGTTTTACTACCCACTTGTCCATCGTCAAATGAGACGTAATCAGCATACACAACAAATGNTCTCAGAACCCGTACTTTGTTTTACTACCCACTTGTCCATCGTCAAATGAGACGTAATCAGCATACACAACAAATGCGCATTCTTTGTCTTGATGCTAAGCTCAAACTGACTGAACAAACGAACGGGCGGAGTGGGGCGAGTGCCAGCGCGGGCGGGTCAAACAAATCGTTACATTTTTTTCCCCGCGTGAACAACAATACGTAAAACGGTAAAGTGACGCGACCCGGCATTTTGTTTTCGTGGCCCGGTACCGGGTCGCGACCCACCATCTGTGAAACGCTGGACTATACTATAGGTTGTCCGCGGTTAATTTAGCACTTTTCAAATCAACTTTTGAAAAACGTTATGCCCTCTCTGCACAACAGAGACGATGGATGGCAGAATTCTAAACTGCACCACCGTCACGTGTAACAATGACACGGCCACGGGAAAAAATTTGAGAGGGGCGGCAACTGTGTGTGATTTGAAGAAAGCACGGCGCGACAGCAAGAGAACGACAATGGACGAAAGAAATGTGGGGGCTGTGTTGCACACATTCACAGTTTCCCCCGAGAAGTCGAATTCCGAACGGCAAGCTGCGTGTGAGATACATAGGTGTGAGTAAATCAAGTGTCCATGGCATTTTAGAGCAAGTGGAGGACCTACATTCCCGTGCTACTTCACGCTATGGACGAAGACGACACAGGAAGGCGTGTCGGATTTTGTGAGTGGTTTGTAAACATGCGCGACGACAACAAACATTTCTACTGGCGTGATTGTTTGGTCCGATGAGGCAACCTTTAAATTGAATGGAACNCATGCGCGACGACAACAAACATTTCTACTGGCGTGATTGTTTGGTCCGATGAGGCAACCTTTAAATTGAATGGAATTGTCAACCGCCACAACTGTGTTTACTGCACCGATGAAAATCCCCACACTGCGGTAGAGCAAGCAGTTAATCTTCCTGGGTTAACAATGCAGTACGGTGTGTTCGCCNCGATGAAAATCCCCACACTGCGGTAGAGCAAGCAGTTAATCTTCCTGGGTTAACAATGCAGTACGGTGTGTTCGCCAGAGGACTTCGACAGAACGGTGACAGGTGAAAGGTACCGTACCATGCTGCAGGAAAACATCGTGCCGACTGCTCACAGACTCTACTCAGATTAAGATTGCTTTTTGCCAGCAGGACGGTGCACCGCCACATTATCATATTGCTGGAAAATGGATAGGCCAACTAAGAATTGCAGAGTTTACAGTTTTCACAGGTGTAAGATACCCATTATACAAATCAATCATACTGAACGTTATACAAAANGAATTGCAGAGTTTACAGTTTTCACAGGTGTAAGATACCCATTATACAAATCAATCATACTGAACGTTATACAAAAGTTTGTTTCTAAAACGAAAATGCTCTCACATATTTCTAACTAAAGCAATTATAAAATATTTTTGAGGGGTGGAGGGGGCAAAGCTCCCTTAATATTATCGTAAAGTGGTACATATGCTTTAATTTTATATTTTCGTAACGAATAACCTGCTGGAGTTTGTCGGTGGTGTTAAAAAAATCTTATATGCACATACATATGAAAACTTAAATTCACATATTTAAACATTATACACATATGTACTGTATACAGTATATATAAAGTTGCAAGAAGGAAGGGCTCACCGGTGTAGGTGGCAGGGCTTCCCCACACTACTCGGAGATGTGAAGGGGAAGACGGGGGCCTAATGGTTGCCTTTGTCGGGGGGTTGGTGGGGTGGGCGGCAGGAGTAATCGCGTTACTGTAACGTCTGGCGTCCTCCCCCTTAGCGGACGTCGGGCTGGGCGTCCCTCGGCCCCAGCGTTAATCTGCGCCGACATGCCTCCAGCAGGAGCCGGCGTGGTATTTAACTCCGCCCCTGGCTGCCAGCAGCCCGCACTACGCCGCCAGACTCCGCCGCCGCAACAGGTGAGG
>NQII01000097.1:229417-264962 GCA_002778355.1 Clitarchus hookeri
GCCGCCGCAACAGGTGAGGTCGCCGCCGCACACCGCCATAGTTACTTGCTGAGCAACTTCTACACACTGAGCACGCCTGCCACGCTTCTGCTTGCAGCCCACCGTGTCTTACAGCGTTATTAGAGAACGGACATCCCTAGCGGAAGGATGACGTTTGAGTTTATACGTACGCACCCGGAAATCTAACGGATTCGTCCGGCAACAAGCTCGACTCCACAATCCTTTGTGCATTCGAGCATCAGTTACTGGTTCATTGGACGTTACTTGAAGTTAACTCCAGACCAGGTAGCACAGGATCCGGTCCTTGTTTTCCTTCCATGTTCTTTATTTGTGAAGGGGCCGCGGTGGCGTAGTGGTTAGACTACTTGCCTCCCACCGTAGGTGAACCGTGTTCGATTCCCGGCGGGTTCGCTCCAGGATTTCCATACGTGGGAATCGTGCTGGACGATGCAGCTAATCGGCGGGTTTCCTCGGGGATTTCCCGTTTCCCCTGCCTTTTCATTCCGGCGCTACTCCATACTCACCTCACTTCACCCTCGTCAGCTGCCACGGCCTCGGTGTTAAGAGCCGCCTAAACCTCTTCACTCACTCACTTTATAGGTGGAATTTCGTAAGGTGCATGTCTATCAGACTGTGGTCCCATAGACGCAGAAACACGGATGTATACGTGGTTGAAGTTTAACTTGTCAAATTAACTCGAGAAATTTCCGCCTCTCTAACTACGAGTAAGGAACGGCTCGATAATGTTTTCCTGGGGAAGCCAAGAGGCCTAATAAATCTGCAGCATCCAACGAGTAAAGTAGTGCTCCCAGTATACCCCTTTGTGGATTGGTTGTGGAAATTGGTGGAGGAGAAGTCAGTCTCGGCTTCTGCCGGGGAACATCGCCCTCTGCGTTTCCTACCGACCGTCACCGGCTGGCTGGTACCCACGCGTAGGTTAAGTCAATCGCAAAGAAAAATAAGTAGCTTATACGTCAAGCCTTACTCTGATTCCCTGTTACGAAGAAACCAATTACGGCCAGAAACTCAGACGAGAATACCTCTTTCAAACCAGACCGACACGTGGGATGCCAGGAAGGCGAACGGCGATGTAACATTCGCAGAACATTCGCAGGGTGATCCATCCCAACACTCTTAACTTCATGACTAATAAAACAATTGAAATGAACGTGGTATATCTTTGTATCGGGTGTACGACCACGACGCGAGCATGGCTGTAGGTTGGCGCAGCGCATGCGCGAAGCGTGGGTGGCGGCCATTTTGGAGCTGAGAAAACATTTCCGGGCAGTATACCTCGCGACTCCGACGCGCTAGCGCGCTTCTTTTGGTGCCATACGAAATATCTCGTCTATATCTGTCGATTTAAACCATAAAAGTCATGTATGCATTTCATTCTCTCATCATTAACAAATTATTACCCGGCAACGCTTGCGTATTCACGTAAAACACCCGGCCGGGTTCCCGACACAGTTATACACCGTTTTTTCCCCCTAAAGGTTGATTTATAAAGCAATTAACTGTGAACAAGCTATGATACATACATTTAGCGATTCACCCGGGAATTTACGTTTCGTGGTAAACAACAGAAATCTGCTTAGTTAGATTTCATTGGTTAAACTGAATCCTGAAATTAAGCCGTTCGCTTCAACTTAGTTCGGTTGCTCGTGGTTGTCCCTATTCACGTGTACCCTGCAGATTGAAATCACGCCGAGGCAGTCGCGCTCGCCTGGCGATGACGCCGGACGAGGCAATAGCGCGAGCGGTTCGCGGCCTCACATGCTGTAGAACCAACATTTAAACTTAGGTAACAGTCGTCGGCAGAGAGACTTCTAACAATATCTCATATCCCAGGGGAACATGAAGGTTTGCGAACCGCTTTATGAAAGCGCTCAAGTGCTTCAAGTGGCGTAAATTGCACCGGTATAAATTCTTGACCGAGTTCGAAAGTCTAGCAAATGTCGTAGCACACGTATCACATGGTAGCCGTTTGGACGTCACACCTTTCGTAAATTCGTTTTTTTCCCTTCGTGTACTGCAACTTAAACTTTAACTCAGTAGTGACAATGTTCACCATACAATGATACAGTAATATGAGAAGGTATATGCGTAGATGTATTCGTACGATAATTTATTGTCCTATGCTCGTAAACAGTGATGTTTTTCCTCGGACCTAACTGCGAATTAGCACTAAATATAAATGATACTATAGAATGAACAAAGCTACTAGACGCATTTATCAGCATTTGTGGGATTCGTTTCCCGCCTTGAAAAAAAGCAGCTCTCTGGTCGTTTCCATTTGCCGATGGTAACACTAACTACTGGAACTTTTTTTTTTAAACCGTTCAAGAGCCTATTTTTTTCCTGCGCTTTCAGCATATTTTATTGTTTCGTGAAATATCAATTGTCACTTGATAAAACATTCATCAGGTTTTTATCGTAAATAAAAGAATTTTAAAGTAAATCCTTATTTAGTTCGTAAATTTTTAAAAAGTTATTTAAAAACAAAGTCTGGTTACAGCTTTAATGTTTGTTTCTTGAAGTCACCGAGCGTCACGTCAAAAATTTCTTTGAAATCCGACATTTGGACCACCAGCAGTAAAGCAGTAAACGTTTAACTCCTTCTTAATTTTTGTGTGTCAGATTTATCTGAAAAGTTTAAATTGAAATAAGGGTGAGCCACAAAACCAATTTTCACAAAAATATTCTTCACGACAATCTGATAACATGGACAACTATTTTGAGATGTACCTTAACGTATTCATTTTGTTCAATTTTACACGCGTAGGAAAATAGTATATAAAAAAATTCCCTATAATTCTTTTTATTAGTTTTTGAATAGTTATTCGTCGTTGTGGTATTTATTTTCGGAAAACCGATTAATATCACAAAGAAAAAAAATCTAAGAAGATTAAACATGTGAACAATATTTTTTTTAACTTGAACGCAATTTAGTCGCCTACTTGGAGCTATTTTCGTGTCTGATGCTCAGAAGCGCGGGAGTGATAAGGTCGACACTGCCACGCTAATTAAATGCGTCATCGTCGCTACGCGCAAGGCTCTGGACTGGCACGCAGTGTTTTCGTCATGTTGCGTGTACGTACGTGACTTTAAGTAATGACCCTATACATTTATTGGTGGGAAGTCTGTAGCAAAGTTTAACATAGGCTCCTATCGCAGTTTCACATGTTTCCGGGTAGTGTGTTTTAAAATACGGTTGTCTGGAAAAAGCAGTTTTTAACGAAGAAGAAAAAAAAAGGGGGGGGGGAAGAGGCTCCAAATAATCAAGCGTTTTATCTTGAAAGTAACAGTGAGTCCTCTTTTCGTGGCCGGCGCATTGAGGACACGTTAAACAGTTTCGTCAAAAAACGCGTTTTTCAGACCTGCTGCACCGCAACAGAAGGAGAAAAGTTACATGGCTGTGCCAAACAAACAGAGGTGATCAAATGGGCTCCCTTGTGCCAAGCCAGCAAACCAACTTACAGAAAGCGGAGAAATTCTCTTGTGACTTCGCTCATTCCTTTTTAATCATTGTTTATGCTTTGGGCTAAATTCAGGTAGGAAAATTATACGAAATAGTAGTGCACAATTTTCCTTAATGCTATTTGGCTCATGTAAAGAAATGATTAGTTTTTTTTTAACTGTTCTTGTAAATACATCGAAAACTTTTCACGTAGGGGCTAACACTTAAAAATGGAATATTAACAACTTCACCAAATCAGTGAACACTGCTCCTTTTGTAAATATCGAAAGTTACCAATTACCCCCGGCTGCTCGAGTTCAACAAGCTACAAGGGATTTTAAATTATGCGCATATATTCCTAGTGCCCGAGGCTCATATTGGTTCCACTAAACTACAGTTGGTAAACCCCAGAATAACTGAATTGCCATGAAATCCTATTTCTTCACTTCAATACAGTGGAGCAGTAACAGTCTCTATTTGAAGATGGCGGGCTCCGGGTCTGAGGTCGCTAAGGCCTAATCTTCACACCATGAAGTTCTACGTTTAATTATCGGGTCAGCTACGGATATGCTGTTTAACACGTAATTTTAGGCCAGTAAAGCCGTTCTCCGGTTAGCGTTTCCACGTAAAAACGGGGTTTTTAACACACCCAATGAGAAAACTTATTGGAGACGGCATTTATATTAGAGAATAAACTACTTTAATCAATTCATGGTTACTTCCATTTATTCTAAATCCCTGCTCAAGTTCTACTTTCAAGCTACACCTCCACCTCGTGCAAACAAAGGGACAACGCACCGCATTCGTGCGAATCCACTAGAATAATATTTTGCATGGAAACTATTTATTACTAGCAGTTACCAACACACCAACGTTTTCTCTGTTTTTGTTCATATTAGTTATTAATTAAATATTGGAATTAATTAATAAAATATAGGTAAAAGTTCAATTTAACAAAAAAATTAGATACTTTAATGTTAACGTTCGAATTAAACTATCGTCATACGACACATTTAGGAACCAACAAAACACGTGATACATGGGGTGATTATTAAATGGTTTGATTCAAAAGTGTAAAGATACCGCGAATGGACTTTAACAGACAAAATACAGTAGGTTACTTACTATCCATAAAATAATTTGTTGTTTATATTTTATTTTAAGAAGCTACAGAATTTTGCAATGGTTTACGACATCTGTGGGCATATAATATTTGCGGGCCTAGTAACGTTTCCTGATGCACTAAAACCAGGCACACGCCACCATCCTGAATTGGCGATCGGTTCACGATCTGTCANCTAGTAACGTTTCCTGATGCACTAAAACCAGGCACACGCCACCATCCTGAATTGGCGATCGGTTCACGATCTGTCAAAACATAAAACGAAGCTCGGCTCTCTCTGAGCATCTTCCACTTCGTATTGAGGCTCTAACACCCAAGAAGTGCTATTCTTCTGGCCGTGAAGGGGGAACGGGACGGGTATTTTGCCTAGGTATTTTGCAGCTTTTTTAAACTATTGTAAATTGAAATAAGTCACGAGGATTGGTGGTCTTAACACTTAATTTACGTAATCGTTCAATTTCAAAGGTAACTTTAATTTTTAGCATAAATTAAGGGGAATTTTTACGTTTTCACGAGATGCTGTTCAGCCGTAGTTCTTGGCTGAGCCCCTATGTATCAGTGAATATGGACGCCCTTGTCTTCCGTTTACTGTCTGTAGAGGCAGGAGCCATGTCGTCGCTCATTACGTCCTCCCTTCATTTACAGGCGGTCCACCTCTTGGTTTCCTCCAGTGTATGCAGTTTCAACCACTGCCAGAATGAGTACGCCAATTGTTCTGTCCCCACACAGAACCTGTAGGGACCAGCCCATCGCCCCGTAGTAAACTTTCTCCTTCCCAGAACTTCCGGGTTTTGCAACCAACCGAGCTAACATCCCAACTATTTACACGACCCTACGTTGTCGCAGTAGGCCCCTCAAAATTACACGATACAGCTTCCTAGTAATATGAGTCGTAAATGGCAACATTCACCGCCTGACGCAGCCTGAGCAAAAGAGTCGCCTGGTCAGGGACAGGCTTAATGTGATGCAGACAGAGTTGAAGAATGAGTTGAGTGAGTGGGATGTGTGTGTGTGTGTGTGAGAGAGAGAGAGAGAGAGAGAGAGAGAGAGAGANCTAGTAACGTTTCCTGATGCACTAAAACCAGGCACACGCCACCATCCTGAATTGGCGATCGGTTCACGATCTGTCGAAACATAAAACGAAGCTCGGCTCTCTCTGAGCATCTTCCATTTCGTATTGAGGCTCTAACACCCAATAAGTGCTATTCTTCTGGCCGTGAAGGGGGAACGGGACGGGTATTTTGCCTAGGTATTTTGCAGTATTTTTAAACTATTGTAAATTGAAATAAGTCACGAGGATTGGTGGTCTTAACACTTAATTTACGTAATCGTTCAATTTCAAAGGTAACTTTAATTTTTAGCCTAAATTAAGGGGAATTTTTACGTTTTCACGAGATGCTGTTCAACCGTAGTTCTTGGCTGAGCCCCTATGTATCATTGAATATGGACGCCCTTGTCTTCCGTTTACTGTCTGTAGAGGCAGGAGCCATGTCGTCGCTCATTACGTCCTCCCTTCATTAACAGGCGGTCCGTCTCTTGGTTTCCTCCAGTGTGTGCAGTTTCAACCACTGCCAGAATGAGTACGCCAATTGTTCTGTCCCCACACAGAACCTGTAGGGACCAGCCCATCGCCCCGTAGTAAACTTTATCTTTCCCAGAACTTCCGGGTTTTGCAACCAACCGAGCTAACATCCCAACTATTTACACGACCCTACGTTGTCGCAGTAGGCCCCTCAAAATTACACGATACAGCTTCCTAGTAATATGAGTCGTAAATGGCAGCATTGACCGCCTGACGCAGCCTGAGCAAAAGAGTCGCCTGGTCAGGGACAGGCTAAATGTGATGCAGACAGAGTGAGAGAATGAGTTGAGTGAGTGGGATGTGTGTGTGTGAGAGAGAGAGAGCACTTTAAAGATGTATTATCATGTACGGATTTTCAGCAGAAGTGAACTAGAAGTAAGGTGTACNGAGAGAGAGAGAGCACTTTAAAGATGTATTATCATGTACGGATTTTCAGCAGAAGTGAACTAGAAGTAAGGTGTACAGGAGCACCTGCAACATGGTCCAGACTTCTGCGGCCTTGTTGTTCCTGGCTGCCGTGGCTTCCATCTGCAGTCACACGACCTCCACACAGGCGTCTGGGGTGAGTACCACAGCTTGGATACTGTTAAGTACCGCAAGTCACTATACTACCTGACAGTCAGCTTCTGTCACTTCTCTATGCTGACTCCACAGGTAAAAATCAACACTGCCATGGAGCTAAAAACTACTGTCTACAACATGAAATTGTCACAAACACAAATATGTTATCATTTCTTACACTGTTCATTAAAAAAACCAAACTCCAGAAATCACTCATTCACTCATTACACTTTTCATAAGATATCACCTAATTCACTCATAGCTTTCCTTCGATTATTCCAATCGAGGGTAACGTTAAAATGTGTGTAATTACAGATAGGTATGTTTTGAAATCTCCTGTTTCAAAAGTTTTCAATTAACGTGGACATTACAATGGGGAACCCGTGAGCATAATCGCGCCTGTGCTTGTAAGCTACCATACCACCACATGGAGCAAATTTAAATGTATTACCGATAAACAAATAACTAGCAGCCTGCATGCCAGTACGTACTCTAGAATACATGTAGCTATTGACAGTAATCATTTTCAAAGGTTTGTTTCAAAAGTGCGTACTTTACCGTGAACAGCCTAGGGCTTGGCGTCTGGTCGACAGCGAGGTCATTAGAGACGGTGCAAGTTGCTGAGAGAAGTAGGAACGGGGAAGGAATCATTCCAGCATTAAGGCCACATTTCACGATCATTTTTTATTTTGGAAATAACGAAGCAAAGGTTTGTTTCAAAAAATGTGAAGAAACCGCGAATCGACTACACTTCAGATTTTGGAAGACGAACATTGCCGAGGTTACACGAAGCACTCTGCACCGCCGTGACCAGAAGAGTTATCGTTCGTGCGGCAATACGGAAATTCACTCCACTTAACCGGCACCTTCAAACATCAAACAGTAGCACGAACCGCTTTTAAAACCACTTAAAACACACTAGCATTATGATCAACTGTAAAGTCGCGTGAGTCCCTAGCATAGATAATTTGTTTAAACCAGTCTCTTACACGCAAGCGTGGTAGGTAAGAGGTATCACTTTTTTTTTTTTTTACTTTTTTTTGTTTCTCTTGTTTTTACGCACTGAAACACCTCCAAGATGAAAATAAAATTTTCGTTCTTCATATCCCACTTTATACACAGTAAATACAGGAAAACAAACGAGCAAATTTGGAAGAATGTTCCGTGAATTCACAAAAAAAATGTATGAAATCTACATAAAGTCCATAATAGAGCAGATGGAGTGTTCGTAATTTTACGAAGATATCTGGGCTTTTTTTTTAATTTAATCTTTTTCTGTGATTTCAAAAAAAAATATTTAACAGTGATACACAGTGAGTGTCACCTGTTGGCAGAAGCTTATTAACTGAACTTATATTAAGCAGCATTTCTCTGAATGAGTTTCCTTAATCATCTTCTTCAGCTGTGAGCAGTCTGAATACCGAGGTCACGAGGGCGCCTGCTCACCAGATGCCAGGAATGTAGCTTTCGTTCCTTTGGAAATTAGCTGCTCTCTGAGGACGTTGAGATTTTCCAGTAATATATTTTATCTTCGTATGTTATTTTTTCTGATGCATGTAATAACGATCTTATTCCCTTCGCACGATCTATTACCTCAAATNCTTTTTTTTTTTTTTACTTTTTTTGTTTCTCTTGTTTTTACGCACTGAAACACCTCCAAGATGAAAATAAAATGTTCGTTCTTCATATCCCACTTTATACACAGTAAATACAGGAAAATAAACGAGCAAATTTGGAAGAATGTTCCGTGAATTCACAAAAAAAATGTATGAAATCTACATAAAGTCCATAATAGAGCAGATGGAGTGTTCGTAATTTTACGAAGATATCTGGGTTTTTTTTTTAATTTAATCTTTTTCTGTGATTTCAAAAAAAAAAATTTAACAGTGATACACAGTGAGTGTCACCTGTTGGCAGAAGCTTATTAACTGAACTTTTATTAAGCAGCATTTTTCTGAATGAGTTTCCTTAATCATATTCTTCAGCTGTGAGCAGTCTGAATACCGAGGTCACGAGGGCGCCTGCTCACCAGATGCCAGGAATGTAGCTTTCGTTCCTTTGGAAATTAGCTGCTCTCTGAGGACGTTGAGATTTTCCAGTAATATAATNCTGAGGACGTTGAGATTTTCCAGTAATATAATTTATCTTCGTATGTTATTTTTTCTGATGCATGTAATAACGATCTTATTCCCTTCGCACGATCTATTACCTCAAATCATAGTCTTCGTTAGCAGTAGTTTTTAAAGCCTTGGATACCACGCACCGAGCTGTAAGCAATTTCGACATTCTACGCAAGGTAAAAGCTAAGATCGGTTCAACTTTATTGACGCGCAGATACCGCGGATAGCGTAGAAGCTGCGAGAAGTTCTCCGATTGACTGTTTAAAGCGTTATGTAGACCAACCAGTCAAGTTCACTTTCATTCTAAAACTGTGGGTGCGCACTACTTATTGACCTCTTGTTTTAGTTTTATCGTTTCTTACTTCTCTGTAAATTTGCTGTAACCTCATGCGCGTGTGGCACAGTCTTTGTTTAAATATATATAAATATTCTCAACGAATTATTTTCAATTAGCAAAGTTTTTTATTAGAATTTAGGCGTATTTCAATTTTAAGTGCTTTAGAAAGCACATTTGTTTGCAAAAAAAATATTTTATCAATTAAAATTATAATAAATATTACTCCAATGGTATGTAATGAAAACCAGGAATAATATTTTCAAATAATTCTATTATATAAATAATATATTTCTACTAGGAATTTTATCTAACATTGATGTGTATACAATATAATAGCAATAATACTTGTAAACATAACTAATTTTTATTACAGACTATTATGAGTAGTTATTAGGGTTTATGATGGTCCATGTTTGATGAAGGCTTACTTGTTAAATTTTCTTTATGAATTATACAGAATGCAAATACGCTTAACTTTATATTTAAATTATATTTTTATTAATTGATAACTTCTAATACTTCAAATGAGTATTTTTTAGCAAAATATTTTTCCATTTTACAAAATATATGCTTTCCACTTTTATACGCAACAAAAATCGTACTTGTATGACAAATTTGGTAGCGTCTGCAGTTCTTTTTAATTAAATGTGCGTGCTGTACTGTCGTGTGCAAAGCTGATTTGAACGCCTCTCTGCGTGCTGTACTGTCGGAAGCAGAGCTGCTTTGAACGCCTCTCTGTGTGCTGTACTGTCGGAAGCAGAGCTGCTTTGAACGCCTCTCTGCGTGCTGTACTGTCGGAAGCAGAGCTGCTTTGAACGCCTCTCTGCGTGCTGTACTGTCGGATGCAGAGTTGCTTTGAACGCCTCTCTGCGTGCTGTACTGTCGTGTGCAAAGCTGCTTTGAACGCCTCTCTGCGTGCTGTACTGTCGTGTGCAAAGCTGATTTGAACGCCTCTCTGCGTGCTGTACTGTCGTGTGCAAAGCTGATTTGAACGCCTCTCTGCGTGCTGTACTGTCGTGTGCAAAGCTGATTTGAACGCCTCTCTGCGTGCTGTACTGTCGTGTGCAAAGCTGATTTGAACGCCTCTCTGCGTGCTGTACTGTCGTGTGCAAAGCTGATTTGAACGCCTCTCTGCGTGCTGTACTGTCGTGTGCAAAGCTGATTTGAACGCCTCTCTGCGTGCTGTACTGTCGTGTGCAAAGCTGATTTGAACGCCTCTCTGCGTGCTGTACTGTCGGAAGCAGAGCTGATTTGAACGCCTCTCTGCGGGCGCGTCAAGGCTCCATCTCATCAGCTATGTTGAGTTCTCAATTTGTGTGCNAGCTGATTTGAACGCCTCTCTGCGGGCGCGTCAAGGCTCCATCTCATCAGCTATGTTGAGTTCTCAATTTGTGTGCCATAACTTCCTCTTAAATAAAATAATTGAAATGAATTTTTTATAGCACCTTTACCTTCGAATGTAGTCGCCGACATTTATACACACGTTATCAGATTATTGTGAAACGGTAATCATCTAGTGACAGTATAAAAATGATGCTGCACTAATCACATCATAATTACTTGACCAAGGTTTAGAATTTACGTTTGCTCTAGAGCAGGACTATTCAATTAGCGGTCCGTGGGCCACACTCGTCATACTAGCCCATGTTGAAGTTCTTTGTTAATTATAAGTTAATTATTGTTTTTGCCATACTTACTTATTTTTGTTGCAATATACATTATTTTCAATACAGTTACTTAATTTAACATATTTGAAAAACAAGAAATACTACTACTCGCATTATATTCCCATTTAAATGTATCTAAACTTCGTCTTTGTAATCGTTACGTGCGGCTCACCAAGCATTATAATTATTTCAAAATGGCCCGATGGGAAAACAAAATGAATAGTCCTGCTGTACAGCGTAGTGTATATTGCCAAAGAGGCATAGTTCTGATTTCAAAATAAGTCTCCCTAGACAACTGCAACAAACTATAAACCAGTAATTCAATAGGGCGGGCGTGTGGAGCCGAGCGGTAATGGGGTTACTTCAACTGTTCAAAGGCACTATGCAACCCGTAAACCCCCATTTAATGCAAGGGATATTTTCTTATTGTTTCAGACACAAAACTGACGTATTATTAGAGATTATATTATCATTTTATTATAAAAGTAATTAGAAATGCGTTCTTCGATATCAGTCATAATTAATAGTATCACCATAAAACTTGAGGTATACGGGCAAATATAAAGATTACGATGAAATCATTCCTTACATCTGATTTCTTAACTCATTTAAAAAAGACTGTGCCTTCAATACAACGCAAAGATAATAACATGTTTTACTAATTTGTTACTATAACCATAACGAAATTAGCCTTGGCGTAAATAGGGGTTATTGTGGGTTGCGTGGTGCGTCTAAAACGCAGGAATGGCCTCTCATGGACGATTGGTTACCAATATCTTGTTTTTTTCGGAATTCTCATCACAAACTGCACTCCAGGTTTTTCTATTTTATTTTAGGCTTCGATATAGCATGCGACACTGCTTCGCGCATTTTCTGAAATTCGTATTGCTAACCACTGCTGCTAGTATCGTTTCTGTAACCCACCGTAAGGGAAAAATACTTATCTTTTGCCAGCAGGCATTTTTCAAAAATTGATAAAGCTGTAATAATTTTATAAAACTTCAAAAGTTTTTTGTTATGCTTTATAGTACAAAACAAATGTTAAACATTTCTAAATGGAACTTCTGGCAAAAAATTTATNAAAGTTTTTTGTTATGCTTTATAGTACAAAACAAATGTTAAACATTTCTAAATGGAACTTCTGGCAAAAAATTTATAAATCCAATATGGCGGCGACTGATTACCCTGTTCAAGTACCAAACATTTGTTCAGCTTATTTAAAAGATATTTTATAGTATTGTAATATAATGTAATAAACATTTTATAAAAATTCCAAATCAGTTCAAAAANTTATTTAAAAGATATTTTATAGTATTGTAATATAATGTAATAAACATTTTATAAAAATTCCAAATCAGTTCAAAAAATAACTTGAACATACTTTTTTAGTAAAGTTTTGAGCTTTTTAACCTTAATTTGTGTGCCAAACAAATTTCAAAAAAGTTATGAGTACATCGTTTGATTTCAGCTGACAATTTTTCTTGAAGTCTTAGGAACGCTATGACATTTTGTTAGCCTGCAATTAGAGTTTAATTTCTAACTATTTAGAATTTAAATTTTCTTGTATTACTCAAAATTATATTATGATCGAACCACTTTAGGAATCTCCACATTTCTTTACTTTATTGTAATGACATCAGCAATTAATTTGTACCGTGGCCAAACATGTTAGTTATAAAAAACTTAGAAATTTGTATGGCAAAACAAATAAATAATAAATCCCAATAATTTCATTATTTAAGTTTTGTAAATTATGTTTTTTTTTTCTAATACTTTCATCTGACTACTACTTGACGCAATACCACGAAATTGCAAAATACCCAAAAAAAAATTATTGTAACTTGAACACCTTTAAGGTTGGGCTTCATGACTTATGCATTATTTATTGTTTTCGTGTCGTAATATCAGTTTTAAATTAAATGTTGAGGAGGTTCGACAATAGAAAATGAACATTTTACGAGTTGTTAAATATTTTTGTACATAATTTTAACTATGTGTTATTCGTTAGTTGTAAATAGGCAGAGACACATATTTTTTTTTTCTATTTGTAATAAAATTGTACATTGATCGTATGCATTTATGTATCTACAGGAAGGCAAGGTATGTACTTAATAACCAAACATTTTAAGTTTTACTTCACATTCAATTAAAATTAGCAGTATAGGCTGTTGATGGTTACTTCCAAATTTTCTGAAGCCCTGCTAAAGTTCAACTTCTAGGATATTCCTCCACTTAATTTAACTAAGTACAAAAAATACGCCAAAGGGACAACGCACCGGATTCGTGCGCATCCGATGTAATAATACTTTGCATAAGAACTATTTATTTATGGCGTTACCAACCAACACACCTATCTCCTCCGTTTTTATTCATATTAATCATAAATTAAATATTAAAAATTAAAGACAGAAGCAACTAAACATTACATTTAACTAAAAATAAGTTACCTTTATGGGTACAAAAGTACAAAACGCTTGTAACAGTGACATATTCAAGAAACAACACGCCACACATGGGGTGATTTTTCAAACATTTGATTTGAAATGTGTGAAGAAACCGTGAATATTCTATAAATGAAAGAATCAAATTTTTTGGGTGATGCTAAGGTTAATTCTGTACAGGTTAAGAACAAAACGAGATTTCCTATGGGGGAGTTTTGCATACGGAAAATTTACGCCGCTAGGTGTGCAGTGTTCCAAGAGGTAACTTTTAATTAAAAATGTAAGGTACGTGAGTTATAAAAGAGAAAAATTTTATTTAGTAACAAAGTTATTTTATATTTGATTTATGATAATTGCAATTATCCTGTTTTTTAACGCGGGAAATAGAGAATATCTGGTACTCACACTAGTGTTTACCTAGTGGCAAACATTTTACCCTTGCCAAACTTTTAACGTTGATTTTCCCAACCCATATAGACTCTTCACGGTAAACTGAGCACTTTTCAAAGCCCTGCTTAAGATCTACTTGTATGCGTATTGTGTATTCTTCCACCATAAGTACAACTAACATTGCCTAGTCACTTTAAACGTGCATCGGTCAACTGAAACTCTGAAATTATTTTACTCAAGTACACGTTTTACAAATTCGCTAATTCCTACACTTGTACGCACTAAAAAAAAATATAATTTCGGCATTCACAAATTTTTACCTAAAACTTTTAATTCGTTGTTAAGACATGGGACTACTTCCTCTGTTTCGTTACCAGCTTAGGCCGGTGTCACACTGTGCGTTTTTGCCGCCGTGGCTGAAACGCTCCTGTTTGGCGGGGTGGGCACAACACATTGCATGCGAGGTGTCACATTTGTGCGACGTTGTGTGTCGGACGTAACGGCATCGTGCTGCGGCAAGACGGGATAGCCGGACAACAGGAAGGGAAGCTAAACACCTTCAGTTAAATGAGAGTTGTCACACTGTGCGCTAGTGCCGCGGCGTTTTTGGTATTATCTAACTTTCCAATACACATTCGTAATTTGTAATAATGTTTGATATTGAAACATTCATTGAATACATACATGAGAAGGCAGCATTGTGGGACAAGAGTGCGAAAGAGTATTCAGATAAACAGTGCCGAGAAAAGGCGTGGATCGAAATTGGGGATAATATGTACAAGGATTGGCTGGAACTGGAATTGAGAGCGAGAGATGAGGAAGGTAAGAGAGGAAAATGTATTAATAAAAAACACTTTTAATGGACAGTGAGCCAGGGTTTTATGAGAGAAACGCATATTTATTTACAATTATCTATCTCTATACGTCAACAATGAACACAATGAATAAACAATAAGTAGGCACAATTGTACTATTCCTGTTTCAATTTAGAGAACAATTTTTATGTTGAAATAAATTTATTGATCAGTTGCCAGTTTGTGTTGGCAGGGGTGACGACACTATGTTCTGTATTGAATGGTCATTTAAACAATAGGAGGAGGGAGGAGCGCAGTGCGCATTGCTCAGGAGCACGGCACGTCTGTTGGTGGACCTGCGCACCACACACAACCAAGAAGACTATAGTTTAGTTCATATGACTCCTTTGAAAAGACATTGCTCCAGCTCCCATCAAATAACGTGCAAACTTGTCTCTAACCTCAAAACCTTGTCCCAGTGGACCACGTCTAAAATCGTCAACATCACCAATTGGATAGGTCTCTGTATCTTCGTATTTAAGACCGCCTCTCCTCCGAACAAAATTGTGGAGAATGCAACAAACTTGCACTATTTCGTCAATAAAATCAGGCTCCGCTAAAATAGGTGTATGAAAAACTCGCCATTTGTTTGCCAGAACACCAAAAGCGCACTCTACTCAGCGTCTGTACCTTGAAAATCTGTACTTGAATAATCTTTGGCTTGCATTGAGTTCGCAAGCCGGGTATGGTCGTAAAAGGTTTGTAAAAATTTTGAATGCCTCATCCCCAACAAAGACGTAAGGTTGGGAATCTTCGTGAGTGTTCGGTAAACAACGAGGAGGTGGTAAATTTAAATTACCAGAATACAGTTTTTTTTCCCAGTGGACTGTCCCGAAACACTGCGGAGTCGCTTTCTTTCCCATATGCACCGACGTCAATGGCAACGAAACACATATATGCATCTGCAATTGCCATCAAGAGGACAGAAACACATTCCTCGTAGTTGTAGTATCAGATCCTCCTCCTCCTCCTCGAGGATTGGTACATCTTATAAGCTTGCTATCCACTGCACCTACGCAGTTAGGAAAGTTCGTTTTCGAATTAAATGTGTCCGAGATGTCCAACCACATAGATTCTGTTGGTTCAGGCGTTTCTATATCTTTAAAGTGAGTCCAGATTGCTTGGAAGGTTTCCCGAACAATTATGCCAATTGTATTTCTTGCAAATGTTGAATTACTATTGAAGACTTGAAAAGGTTCTTCCAGTAGAAGGATGCAAGAAATTTTAATAGCATACAAAACGTAAACACAAATGTCAGGTGAGCATGGGTGTCGACCTGGTTATGGGATAATGTTGTGAGGGAAAAGTCGAGTTCTAAAACTTCTCCGGTTCTTGACTAGCCTAAAAGAGATGTGTAAGAATGCATACCATAAGTTATTATAGTTATATACTGTATACATTCATTTTTATTTTTGGGATATGGGAGAGGTGACTCTAGCGGCAGTACACGAGCGAACTTAGACATGTATCAACATTATATTTTACTTTCTACAGTACAAACAAAACATGGCAAGAATAAAGATTGTATCTCATGGCTGGAACATGACTCAAACTGGAAAGAGCTCCCCAGGGTTGATGTTCATTCTCCACATTTACACAACAATAACATTGTCACTACACACTTCCCTGCAGCTTTCTATGTACCCTGAAAACGTACTCCTGCGCATTGTGTTTCATTTCTCTGTTATTGTGAGTGAGACGAAGGAAAAGTGGCGCTACATAAGAGACAATTATAATACATTTTTGAACCAAGGAAAGAGTGGAAATGTGGCACCGAAAAACAATTATGTATACGCAGAAACGCTCGCTTTCCTACAGAATGCAGTGCAAAAAAGTAAAACCCGAGGAGAAACAGCCAACGAAGAAGAGAATGTGGAGTATGATACGGTGTAAGATGAATCTGATGAAGTAATAACATTAAAAGACAATGGATTGTAGATTTACGATTGTAAGACACACTACAATTTCATATAACTGTAAATTGGTTTTTTATGTCCAAATGCTACATTTTGACCTATGGTTACTTCCTGTAGGCCCCACTTATCTGTGTTACTGTTATTCTTTATTCTGCACTTATTGCGTTCCTCAACGTTGTATATATGTTTTGTGATGTATGGTCTCAGTACTTCGAGGAGTTCATCAAACGTTACTTTGACATCCGGTTATATCCAAAAAAATGAATCACCATGATTTCGAATATGTCGATAAAACTGCTGAATCCTCTCTCTATACCATCGTGTAGTGAGTGAGTGAAGAGATTTAAGCGGCTCTTAACATCGAGGTCTTTGAGTATGTAGCAGCGCCAGAATGAAGGGGCAAGGCAAACGGGAGATCCCAGAGAAAACCCGCCAACCAGCGGCATCGTCCAGCACGATTCCCACTTGCGAAAATCTAGAGTGAGCCGGCCGGGGATTGAACATGGTACGCCTTTGTGGGAGGCGAGCAGTCTAACCGCTCAGCCACCGTGGCCCCTACACCCCCGTGTATGCACCCAGTGTCTACGTCTCTTGCAATAATCCCTCCACTTCAAGTACAGTCGTCAATATCGGCAACATTAATATACGACACCACCGATTGGTCAACTCACCAGACTCACTGCTAGAAGCACACTGCCATGTTCTTGTCCCGCTATGCCTCTTGACGGGAACAGTGTAGCACCGCGAGGTCATTCCGTCAAACCACATCCCGTTTAGCCGCAGCAGCTAAAACGCATAGTGTGACACCGGCCTTACAGGACGCATGCCAGTCAATGTGGCCGTTAAAACTCTTGCAGGTAGAGGCGGTGACATTTTTTGTAAAGTTGATTTGAAAAATGCTTACTTTACCGTGGACAGACTTTATGCTCCATTCACAGTTACTTCCAACTTTTCTGAAGTCCTGCTAAAGTTTTACGTCCACGATATTCCTCCGCCTCATGCAAACAAAGCTTACCGAAGTTAAAGTTTATTCTACTCAGGTAAGGAAGCTCACTGCTTTTTGTTAGGTAACTACATTTTTTCGCCCCTAGGTAAACGCTAGTGTCGCATGTGTACCGGATTTTCTCTATTTACTAAGTTAAAAAAACTATTGCAATTCTCATCAATCAAATAAAAAAATAACAATAAAACCTTTTTCTTTTATTATTCACGTAGGTTAAAATTCTAATAACAAATTACCTCTTCGGAACACTGCGCACCTAGCGGCGGAAATTTTCCCTATGCCAGACTCTCCCTTGAGAAATCTCGTTTTGTTCCTAACCTGAATAGAACAAACCTTACCCAAGTCTCGAAAATTACACCAAAGGGACAACGCACCGCATTCATGCGCACTAACTTTAATAACATTTTGCATGAGAACTATCTATTACTAGGCATTACCAACACACACTTTCACTCTGTTTTTATCCATATCAGTTACAAATGAAATGTTATATTTTATAGAGAGAATATATACAACAAATAAGCAAAAGTTCGATTTTAATAAATATATGGTTCCTTGACATAAACACAAGTATAAAACACTTGTGATAAGTGGCATATTTCGGAAACAACCAACACGTCATACGCGAGATAATTTTTCAATGGTGTAATTTAAAAAATTGCTGACTTGACCGTTAGCATGGTACAGCAGAAGTAATGAGGACTGCGTGCAGGGCAACTCGACGGCGCCGGAGGAAGGGGCGACGCGGGCCGGCAGGTCGGCGAGCTGGTCCTCCGAGGAGGCCCCGCCCTTCTGGGCGAACCGCGGCCGGAGACAGCGGCTGCCCTGGCTACAGCCGGGGAGGCGTGATGGCGGCGGCAACGGACAGGCCTCCGGCGAGGACCTGCCGCCCTTCTGGGCCAACCGCGGCCGCCGCGAGGGCGAAGACGAGCCCGACCACCAGCCCTTCCAGGTACAGCCAGGGGGATAGGTCCTCCGCTAGTGGGAAATATCGTACTCTCAGTATACCAACATTTGACATATTTTCAACCACTACAGTTTTTTATCTTATGCAATATAATTTTTTTTTTAAATAATTAACTCTTTGAGTAACATATTTTGTAATACTGATTATTTTAACAAAATGTGGCAAGATTACGTGACGTTTTTTTCTTTATTTAATTTCCNATTAACTCTTTGAGTAACATATTTTGTAATACTGATTATTTTAACAAAATGTGGCAAGATTACGTGACGTTTTTTTTCTTTATTTAATTTTCCTACTCATTATTTGTTGCATTTTATTTCGTTTTAGTGGTGTGCCTGTTCTCTGCCTGGACATCTTTCTTCGTCTTACTCGTTGCTCGTGCCTCGTGGTTGTAAAGTTATTTTCGCACGTGGGCTGTTATTATGCAAAGCAGAAATAGTTTGTATTCCAATCTATATGCATTTGAATTGTTTTATAACATCGCGAGACACAAATGAAACACATACTTTCCACATAACCACAAAGGTGTGATTGTTGAGGACTGCATCTGGCATTTTTAGGTTATTGGTGCAGGATTGCATTAAAAAATCCAGTTGAATTCTTATGTTGAAGTGTTAGGTTTTGTTTGCAAAATATACCTACTATGTGTTGATAAATAATTAACGTCAGATTTGCATGTTTTTAAAAACAAATATCTAGTTTATTAATGGCGATTTTTTTTACCAGGTAGTATGGTGAGGTTGGTAACACAGGCTAACTCTTTCTGCTTTTCCCCCTTCAACATAATTGTTCGCAAATAATGACGACAGCTTAACATGGGAGTGCCTTCTCTTTCTCCCTTCCGTACCCTGTGGGTAGAACCGCCGCACACACTTAAGGCTCTAGCCCACCTGGAGATATTTTCCGCGTTCGAGACCGAGAAGCGCGGGAGCGATGAGGACGACATTGCCATGCACATTAAGTGCCCCATCGTCTCTAAGCGCAAGACTCTCAACTGGTGTGCAGTGTCTTCGCCGCACAGCGTGTACGTATGGGACTTTCAGCGATGGCTTTATTATTTTATTGGTGGAAAGTCTGTAGGAAGGTTCAATGCAGGGCCCTTGAGTAGTTTTGTATGTATCTAACGCATATATTTTCAGATATAACGCTTTGAAAAAGTCATTTTTAACCATTTTGGAGTACTGTGAAATGTTGTTTCTAATGTACTTGTGTTGAAAGCACTCAACAGCCCTCATCTGAAGTCTGTGTTTTTTTCTTAGATCAGTAAATTGGAAGCACATTTCATAGTTTGGCTGGAAACCGTGAATTTATAACATACTGTATCGTAGTTTAAGCGCCAGGTAGGCCGGTACCTTAACCTGTCCTCGCCAAAGACTAAACTCGAAAAAGACGGACTTTTGTCTTCTGGGCATACCCTCACATTGACTCGACCATCACCAATACAGCTGTCATATATTCAACAGTGATGAACACGTTTTGTTCACATTTAAATTCCCAACATACCCACCCATTTATATAACTAAATACTTCGACTAACTTGAATATATTCAAGTTGCATTTAAACCTACGTTAAATGATCTGTACAAACATTTAAAAGCATTTCGTTATAATAACAATGTTCTAACGCCAAAAACTTATCCATGTTGTTTCTGTGACAGAGCTGTTGGCAGAAAAGCAGTCCAATTTTGGAACACGGAAAGTGGTGTACGCACAGCTCGCATGAGCACTCTACCCTATTTCCCCGCTGCGGTACTGACTGCCAGATCACTGCAGGATAACCAATATTTTACAACAAAGAACAGAGAACTGTTTTTTTTTCCCCTTAATACTAATTTAGAGACTGCGAAACATAAGAATGCCTTGCATACAGTCACCAGGAAAACCAGTGGCTGTATACAAGCCTGTATACAAATCTGTTTCGAAAACCACAAGAACAGCCTTTGGTTTTCCAAACTGCTCTCGGTAACCACATCTTCAATCTGAAATGATGCTTTCCCGTTTGCCTACTATAATTTTTTGGAACAGTCTGATCACACTGTTTAATAAGTCAAAAAAATACAAACATGTCAAATAATAGGGACAAAAATAGTGAAACCACAACTTTTTTCTAAACTACAAATTGCGCAGTGACAGTGGCACTTTATTTCTCGTCCTTGCTGCAGGGTCAGAAAGCATTAAATGAGAGGAAGCCGACTCTCGGTGGAGCCCGGCCAACCTGTAGAATGGATGAGCTGAGACAAGGTTTAGTGGACAGAATGCAGTTTTGGAGGAAATGGTGACACCCCGGGTGGATACAGTAGTCATCGGCAACGTCCGCCACGTTTCCCGAGGGCGAAAAATCCTAACCCGAGACCGGTGGGAATAGATCTGGATCACCGCGGCGGGAGGCTGGCGTGTTCGTCTAACAGTGGCTGTCCAAGTTGGANAATACAAGGCGTATATATATATATATATATATACATATATGTACACTGAAGAGCCAAAAATACTGGTACACCTCCCTAACATCGTGTAGGGCCCCAGCGAGCACGCAGAAGTGCCGCAAGATTACGTGGCATGGAATCGACTAATGTCTGAAGGTATGTAGGAGGCATTTCACACCATGAATCCTACAGGGCAGTCCACAAATCCATAGGAGTGCGAGGCGGTGGAGATCTCTTCTGAACAGCACGTTGCAAGGCATCCAAGATATGCTCAATAATGTTCATGTCTGGTGATTTAGGTGGCCAATGGAAGTGTCTAAAGTCAAAAGAGTGTTCCTGGAGCCACTCGGTAGCAACTCTCGACGTGTGGGGTGTCGCATTGCCCTGCTGGAGTTGTCCACGTCCGTCGGAATGCACAATGGACATGAATGGGTGCAGGTGATCGGACAGGATGCTTACGTATCTGTCACCTGTCAGAGTCATATATAGACGTATCAGGGGTCCCATTTCACGCCAACTGCATACTCTCCATACTATGACAGAGCCTCCACCAGCTTGAACAGTTCCCTGTTGACATGTAGGGCCCATGGATTCATGAGGATGTCTCCATACCTGTACACGTCCATCCGCCCGATACAATTGAAAACGAGACTCGTCAGACCGGGCAACGTGTTTCCAGTCATCAACACTCCAATGGTGGTACCGACTGCATCGCGTTACTTTGATTGGTTCCATACCGCTGTTATTTGCATACGCACGCCCTTACCAGTTTTTTTTTAGCTCTCCAGTGTATATACACTCACAGGACATAAACCTAAACACTTCCTTTCAGACTGTACACGCTCTNGGGCAACGTGTTTCCAGTCATCAACACTCCAATGGTGGTACCGACTGCATCGCGTTACTTTGATTGGTTCCATACCGCTGTTATTTGCATACGCACGCCCTTACCAGTTTTTTTTTTAGCTCTCCAGTGTATATACACTCACAGGACATAAACCTAAACACTTCCTTTCAGACTGTACACGCTCTTAAAAGTGGTGGTAAAACTTATGTTTATTGTAAATAAGACATGCAGTATCTGAGCTTAATCTCAGTGTTTCGGTATAATGTGTTATTGTGCAATCCATGATAGATTGATTCGTTTGCTGATATCCACCCCGTCCATGAGAAAATAAGAGTTGGCACCCCATTTGAACATGAAAAAATGTGACCCTCCAGAATATGTGACGATTTAGCTGTTAAAGTCAGCAGTGAGGTTAATTTAGAAAAAAATGCCTTGTGTAATCTCGCTACATCCCATGGTTTCAGCAGATAAATCCATAGATATTCTGGAGTCAAATTTTTTTCATGCACAAATGGAGTACCAGCCCATATTTTCTCAGGGACGGGGTTAATATCAGCAAACCAATGTATCATATGTATTGCATATATATGTATATATACACATATGACTACTAAAAAAAATGGCATGACATTGCATGTATATATTTTATCTATTCGCCCCTACTCTGCAGAAACCAAAGATACAACAAACTTCCCAAGGTTTCCGAAAATTGAAAACAATACAGCATGTGTACAGGAATAGTTCTTGTGCCTACCATATATAAAATAAAACAATTATGTGTAACATATAAATGGTTCTTGAACAAAGAAAAAACCGAATGTGGTAATTGTGCACTCGTGTGGACGGTCAATAAGCTGAGTTGCCACCTCTTGCCTGCATTACTGCAGCACAGCCTCTTGGCATACTCCTAACTAGCTTCCTCTAGCTGGATAAGTGTTTGGGGAGAGTCTGGAAGTCCTCTAACTTACCTTTTCAGATGACCCCATTGGTGCTCTCTCGGGTTCAGATCGGGTATACATTGGGGGTCAGTCCAGGGTAGTGTTGTTAAGGCGTTGAAGAAATTCTTGCACATGTGCAGCAACGTGAGGACGAGCGTTATCATGCATAAGAATACATTCTTCATCCCGATGGCTAGCAAAGGTAGTTTATGAGGATCAAAACTTCCATTGATGTACCGCTCATCTGTTAGACCCCTGGTGATCCTCCTGCGGATGGTAGCCAACTCTGTTCTGATGTCCAGCATAATTTATCTCCACACTATGGCTATTGATCCCCTACCGACCGGAACCCCTTGGTCAAATGAAGCTACAATATTGCGCTCCCTTGGTATTATCCACACACCAACATGTTCATCGATACCAATAAAGGCACCCTGGTCTCATAAATGAATACCACTTTCTGCCAGTCTTGTAATTGCCAATGTCCATGTTGCTCAGCAAAGTCGTGCATGTTTGTGACGCCTGGTTAAATGAGGCACTTTTCTGGGTCATCTGCATCTTAATAGACGTTCGTGAAGCCGGTTACGAAAGTCTTGGTCACTTACTCGTTAACCTATAGCTCGGTGGAAGTCTTGTTGCAGTTCGCACATTTCTTCAACGACATAACATCACTCCATGTAGCCTCCATGGGCCGGGCCTCCATGTAGCCCCGATCTGAACCAAATAAAACACCTATCGTATCATCTATAAAGGCCAGTTAAGGGACGTACCTACAGACCTTCCCTAAACACTTGCCCAGCTATAATAAGCCATACGATAGGAGTGGCAAAAATTCCACAAATGCTCATCTGAAGTCTTGTTAGGAGTATGCCAAGACACTGTGCTGCAGTGATGCAAGTAAGAGGTGGCAACACAGCTTATTGGCAATCCACATGAGTGCACAATTGCCACATTCTTTTTTCTGTTTGTTCAAGAACCATTTCTGTTTTACACATAATTACGTTAATTTGTCGATGAGAGGGACAAGAACTGTTCCTCTACAAATGCTGTATTGTTTTCAGTGTTCGGAAACTTTGAGAAGTTTGTATATCTTTAGTTTCTGCAGAGTGGTGCCGAATAGATACAATATATTCATGCAATGTAATGAAAGCTTTATTTTAAGAAATATATACAGGAAGAGAGTGAGGGAGAGAGAGAGAAATCTATCCAACAATTTTTAGGGCGCCGTTCGGCTGGAAGCATTTTGTGTGTCCGAGGCCTAAAAACGTGGGAGCGGTAAGGGCGACCCAGGTAAGCGCATCGAATGTCTTGGTCGCCTTTACGCGCATGGAACTGAACTGGCGCACAATCTTTCTCTCTAAGGGTCTATGGTGGTGTAGTGGTTTCGACTACTCGCTTCCCACCAAGGCGAACCGTGTTCGATTCCCGGCGGGGTGGCCCTCCGATTTTTGCATGTGGGAATCATGCCGGACGATGCCGCTGATCGGCGGGTTTTCTCGGGATCTCTCGTTTCCCCCGCCCCTTTATTCCGGCGCTGCTCCATACTCACCTCACTTCACTCTCATCGGCTCTCAAGACCTCCATGTTAAGGGCCGCCCAAATCTCTTCACTCACTCACTCTTTCTCTCGACTCGCCTCGCAGGACTTCCAGTGGTGACCCTACATTTTTCTCTGGGATAATATTGAAGACACAGTAGTGCTTCAGGCCTCAATGCTATGTTAAGTAGTCTTCACTGGGAGTTTCACACCTGAAAATAGTTGTGAAATACTTGCATTGGTCCTTTTCCACTTTTAAAATAACACAGACACTGAAATAGGAAAAGGAAACTAATATTCCGATGTGAAATTTTTTTCAAACGCTATTTGTAAGCCCTACGCCACTCAGAAATATAGACCAGTTTTTAATGATAACCTCACGACTGGATCTCTGTGCCCTGTTTGGGCGCGTGGACAGTCGGTGGCCATATGGGGTCTGCCTACGTGGCCCTTCAACTGCGATGACGTTTTTTCAAGAAACTACATATTAAAATTGCCTCCAATGATCTGATCTACGAAGACAACACACACGTCAGACGAGGCTAGTTGAGTGCTTTCGCGTACATTAGTGACGCCATTTCCGTGCACTCCGACATATGTAGCTGCTTTTCCAAAACGCAGTATCTCAAAATATACGCATCAGATGCATACAAAAATACTCAAGTGCCCAGCATTGAGCCTTGCCATGAACTTTCCCCAATCAAAATCATAGAGTCAACGCATACAATTTCATAGGTACAGGCATCACGACGAGAACAGAGGCCATGCGATAAGCGGCGACGGCGCACTTGATGCTCGTGGTAGTGTCGCCCTTATGGATCTGGCGCTTCTCGGCCTGAGATGCGTAAAATTGCTGCAGGTAGGCGGGCAGTATCGTGTAGTGAGGAGTGTCGGTGTTGCAGGAGGAAGAAGGCGGCTGGACGCTGGCGGCCCGCGACAGCAAGCGGGACCACTCGGCCGGGAGGTCGATGGAGGACCGCGACAGGCGTGGACTGCGCGAGGCGCTGTCCAAGGAGGAGCCCTTCTGGGCAGCGAGGGGCCGCCGAGGGCTTCGAGAAGCGCTGTCCAAGGAGGAGCCCTTCTGGGCGGCGAGGGGCCGCCGAGGGCTCCGAGAAGCGCTGTCCTCCGAGGACACCTTCTGGGCGTCCCGTGGCCGTCGCGCTTTCGGCGGGGCTCCTTGCGCGCCGCCGCAGCAGTCCGTGAGTTCCCGCCTGCCGAAACTGTGCTAGGGATGTTGAAAACATATCGTTATATCCAAATGATATTATATCAACTATATATCGATATAGATCGTCAATAAATGTCTACGATATTTTATTGAAATGCATATCTTTTTCCAGGTATCGTAAATAAAAATTTTTAAAATGCTCTTTAAACAAGTTCTGTTTTGAATACAAACATTGAACTTAAAAATTACTATGTTTACGTTGGCAAGCTACTAATAAACAGGTGCCACATCTTTCTGCAATGCTTCGTGTCCTCATTATGTAACATTCCAAGCAATTTTGCATTTTCCAAGTCCTTTAATACATAACATATCGGATTCCGATGTACCGAAAATCAATATTTTTCTTTCGCTATATCGTTTTGTAAAACGATACTTTTATAAATAACCAATATAAATACTATCAATATTTCTTTCCTATATCAACTTTCCTAAATTGTGGTGCCCGCTCCCCCACCCCCCGGGCGGGACTCATAAATTAACACTATATAGCAGGGTTTCCTAATATTTGAGATTTAGAGGAACACTTAGATATGACAATTTGTCGGACCCCCAGCCGTTCCTTTAATACAAGCGGTCCGCGGACCACAGTTTAAGACTTGCTGTTAGCTAACGTATTTTACAATTTTGAGGAAGCCAACAGAAAGTCACGAAGAAAGAGCGAGCCTGCATAACTGTGTTTAACAACTACGAGAGAAATTATTTAACCAGAGAGATGTGATGTATTTCTACCGATCTATTTCTGACGCTGTTAGTATTTATATGTTAAACAAATGTACCAATATTGTAAAACAGTTGCTTAAAAACGCGTTTAAACGTTATCTTGCCATACCATCTAGGGCAACTGCGTATCATCTACGGCAACTCTGCATTCAAAGCAAAACTCAGATTCACAATGGATCGAAGTCGTTTAAATTAGATAGCCACCGAAACCTAACTTTTTTCGCACTGGCCTATTGCGTACCCTCTATTTTATTTACTTATTTATTTACATATCGTAAACAGTCTACACTTCTTAGATTAAGTTGTTTTAATACGTATCTTCAACTGCGTGAATTTATTGTTCTTTTCCAGAATTTTTTACACTCAGCTACTTCACAACTAAATTAATAAATGAAGAAACTTGCAATTTTCCGCGGATAACATCATCAGTTCACTAAAATGTCTTACATACAGGCAGGCGGCCACGCTAGTGACACATACCACTACTGATCTGCTATCGGAATCCGAGTTACTCATTATGTGTCGTTCGCCGTTATTCGTCCCCAAAATTCCGTCCGTTCTTAAATGAAACATTGTGATAACATCCCAGCCCACCATCCACCTAAATCATACCTTTACCAAAAAGCGCCTTTCACGCACGACCTGCTAACATGACTCTTTTGGTTACCGGTGTGCACAAGCACGCGCGTGTTGCAACTTCATCTGGTGTATAGTATCGGTTACAAACGCCGTGTATAAAAATGTTGAATTCTAACACCGAGGTTACGTAGAGAAGTGAAAACCGAGAAGAAGATATGCGGGTAATTATGTATTATGGCTGACCGTTTGGTCTGAGAGGTCCAATGAATAGCTGACGGTGTGTCGAGCACCGCACCAGTTATACAGTAGTGCTGTGATGAAGGCAGTGAACTAAACATTTAAGTTCCGCATGTGGTACGTCATTCAATGACAGTGCACATTATACACACCACTTACACTACAAGCACAAGAGCCGAACTAGAGATCCACAACAGGGGTCCTCAATACTTTTAGGGGCAGGATTTACATCAGAAGTTCAACGTGTCCACCATCCATTAGCTCACATGCGGGCGTACGCCACAGAATATTACCCTTTACATTATTCATCATCTCCTCATCCACTGTAGTGACTACGGTATTGAGTTTTGCCTCCATGTCTGCGATGATATACGTCAAACGGTCGGCCATAATGCAAAATGACCCGTGTATTTTATTCATAAGTTTTCACTTCTCTACGCAACCCTGGTGTTGCAATCCACCATTTTTTACGCGGTGTATACGCGACAGGAAAAGCACGAAATACCCTAGAATTATATAGTTATCATGCAACTAATATAATTTCTTGATGGCTTGTGCCACAACCACTCTACTAGCCTCGTCACTGGTTACTATAAGTACCTCTAGTGGCACGGAAGTTATTGACTAGCGCTCCAAGGTGACGCATTACATCAATAACAGTCTAGGCTTACCGAAAAAGAATACGCCTAATCGAATCTGGTGACAAACATTACAAATTCATGTAATCAATGGAGAAATTAACCTGCTCCATTTTCCTGCCGAAGCGTTTCTGCCAACTCAGCCACAAAGCTAGACGACACACAATTATTTCACACGGCGGAAACTTCAATGCTCGCAAAGAAAAAACTGGATATATAGTCATACATTCATTTGTTGTACGGAAATGTGTGACCGTGTACACTGCATAATTCAAAGCAGCCAAATTCAGAACTTTTTAATGGTATTTATAGTTCAATTCATGGCTTCTCGGGGGATATACAGTATATGACACAGTGTTAACATTCCAGATTGTCGATATGGAGTCCTTGGCCTGAGAACCGACAGTTAGCTCAGACTTTTAAAAGATATGAACTTTATTTAGTATAAAAATGGTTACGAACATACCTCTACTGGTGTATATATGTGTAACAACAACGCTACGAAAATAAGAATAGACTTAATTTTTTCTTTCTTTATAAAGAAAATAATTTCACCTTATTCTCACAAACAGAGTTTCATGTTGTTACGAACTAGCTTTTCAGCCAATTCGTACTTGAAGAGTATGAGAGTATGCTGGGGGCATAACTCAAATAATGACTCGTTAATTCGGTAGTGCAAAACAGTATCTGATGAAGTTATTACAATTTACGGTTATACAATTATTATTTATATTAGCATTGACCGGGGGAGCTTTACATTGAATTTAATATTATGTTTATTGTTACTTCACTCACGCCATTTTAAATAACCCTAACCGGAACGTCATCACCTTGTTAATGTTGCCGGAGGCTGAATCTAGGAGACGGTTAGCGACGGCCGGACACCCATCTTCCTGGTCTGCTCCGCTGGTCGGGTCGCCAAAGGACTAATGATGAATGACGACGACGAGACGGTTAACGACGGCCTATATCAAGCGCGCGGTTCGGCGGCCGCGCTCAGTGACCGGTGGAGGGGATTTCTGCAACTGTCGACGACCAAATGGTGGCGTTGCAATCCCGCTCGTTTATGTTTGAAGGTGTGATCAGGCAAGCCGTTCAGCTAAGGCCTGACCACACCGTAACAATTCCCCCAATGTTCACTAGCGAGATGCCCTCATCTCGCCCTAGAGTCCGTGTGGATTATGTAGATGTGGTAGTTGCGGGGTTCATGTTGTGGCAGTAGGAATATGGATCGGGTTGAAGTCCTCTTCGCTACGGTAGGAAATATTTTTGACAGGATTTAAAACAGACGGATAATTTAGGTATAAGGAACTGCCAGATGCCTTCGTGCAGNCCATTGTTACGAACTAGCTTTTCAGTCAATTCGTAACAATGGCTAAATACCCGGCGCCTCCACCATTGTTACGAACTTGTCTTCTCCACGACTTCCGCGGCCTGTAAACAGTCTGGTGTAGGTGAGTCAATTTGACGTCACAGACGGAACGTGTTTTATGACGTGGTATCGCGCCAGACTCGCTAGGGAGATCAGAGGTTTCATCCCGAGTTGCTGTGCAGGGGGATCTGTTATCCTAACAGGTTTACACCCTCACTCGAAAGGGATGCCGGTGCAGATCTGTAACACGAACCTTGCCATTTATTCAGCCACATCACGATTACATATGACGCATAGAAAGATACAAAGATTATGACACTGTAGATATGGGCATAATTAGTGCAAGCTCCTGAGTCATATGAATTTCGGTCCGGTGCTGCTGGACCGTCGGCATTCACCGACACACAAGGTCTAGCACTCAGATAGTACACGGCAGATGAATGTCGAACTTCGTGGTTTCTATTTAAACTGTTTACCCGATTAAGCTCCTGCGGGAGTTAAATAGCAACCAATGAATGAAAGCCTACATAATGAACACCTCGAAACGAACCCTCCAGACTGTGGTATAGCCAATAGGCAAACCTTTGAAATGTGACTTTACGAATCGTGGACACAGAGCATTGTGCAGCCCAGAAGCGCCAGGACACCGGAGTACAATTTCGTTTCTGGTTTGCTAACCTTTTCTGCGACGGGTCTTCGGAGGCCATACAATCCACGTCGCATTCATATGGCAGGAGGCTATAATGGTGTTCGTTCTCATTTAAACTCCCGACCAGATCTAATTCATAAATACCGAATAGGTTCATAGTAGTTTGGATGCCGCCACATTCTGGAGGCCTCATTGTCTCCTCACTGCTAGTTTACATTTAACGTATGCCTCAAAAAATGGCCAAATTTTTAACGCAAAACCTAACCGAAATATTTAACCTCAGCAACGAATTACGAAAGGGAGGTCAGTGTTAGAGGCTGGGATTACGATGACTTTACGTTACACATAACACGCAACACGCTACACTTTCACGTGTATGTAAAACGTGATAATCGTGGGTAGTATATTATGATGCTTCACGTAAGCACGTGACCTTTGAATATTGAACAAAAATTTAAATAATAGGTGTTGTCGCTTTTCAGATTGAGAATTCTCAAAATTAATGTTATGCAGGCGTATTTTTTTAACATTGATGAGGCATTAGTGATTTATCTATACAAACATTGAAAACAACTAGGAGATCGCCATAACTTCCAGAACGAAATGTGCCTGGAAGTTGTAGACATATATTTTCGTGTGTATGGGAATAAATCGTATGTAATAAACTTTAACCTCCTGAGAAAATTAAATTGTGTTTCATGAAGTAGGCCTACTAAATATTAAAAACGTAATGGTACACATTCTGCATTCCATGCAAGCATTTTTATAACTCTGAGAAACATAATTAATAAAATATTTACGAATTAAAAACAAAAAATTGTCCTAGCCTAACTTTTATTATATATGCGGTCAAGACCTTGATATGCTGTAGATTAATTAAAAATTCGAGTTGAAGTCATCGCAAAAATAAAAACAAGCCAATAAAAAGCACATATAACACATCGTAGGCCCAATTGTGATTGGCCAACGAGATCACGAGCTGCAGAGTCACTTATCACGTTTCAGCTAAATCTTGGCATTGACATATTTTTCTTTACGTGAACGTATACGTGAAACAATCGTAATAGGTCTCATTTAAACTCACCAGTCAAGGTGTATCCGGCTTACGTGAACGTGTTACTTGTAATGTGCTACGTAAAACGTGAAGTCATCGGAACTACCCGGCCTTGAAACCTCATGTTTAAATTCGCAGCCTCTTACATTTGTTTTATTTGGTTTTATACAATTTAAAATAAAAACTGTATTAGAAGTAGCATATCTTGGTTCCTAACAGTTTCATAATCTTGCGTGATGGAAGCACGAGTACCACTGTATTAGTGATTAGGCCAAGCAGAGTAATAATTTTTACGTGAGGCCTAAAGGAAGAATACAATACAATGGGCAGAGACCGTGCACCAACTACGACCTAACTACAGAATACTTGAGAGTACAGAGGTAAAGCGCCTGGTAACTGTTAGCTAGCAGCCCAGTCAATAAAGTAACCTTTCGCTGCACGCAGTAACAAATCCGAAACAAGACCCGTTCCCGGAGCCTCGCGCAGCAAATCACGGAATGGGTACGCCCACATCAATGCTATTAAATTGATTTGCATTTATTTACTCTGTTGCCTAACCATCTGGCGTTAAGGGGGGGAGATAGAAATTATTTTGGTGTTACCGGTTTTTCAGCTATAAAATGTATTCAGCATTCATTATTAAAATTTCGTTTTCTACTAGGCATAGTGTATTACTTAGTTTATTGAATAACTGTATTATCAATGGAGTATATTTATTTATATAATTTGAATTAATTATTGAATAACTTCTGAGAATACCTACAACAGCTAAAGTAGTACAAAAAACAAAATATGATCGTCTCTAAAATACAGTTAAATGATGTTCTATGCCCTAAAAAAAGTTACATTTTAAAATATTATTCTCAATCATAAATATTGGCTGTTCATGGCAAACTGAGCACTTTTGAAAGCCCTGCTTAAGATATATGTGTATTCACACTGTGTATTCTTCCGCCATATGTAAAATTAACATAGCCATGGGTCTCGTCACTTTATTCGTGCGTCGGTCAAGTAAAACTGTGAAATTATTCTAAAAGTACATATGTTTACCAATTTTCTCAGTTTAACATGTGTGTACATTACAGAAAACAAAACAATTATTTATATATTGACAAATGTTTACGTAGCACTTAATTCAACTTAAAATCATGGAACTAGTTTCCCTATGTTGTTACCAACTTTACTCGGCAGTCACTGGGCCCATTAAAATACTTACATGCATGTAGGGACAGTGGCATTTTTCATAGGTTGATGTTTAAAGTGCTCAATCGCCTGGCGAACCGCCTATAATAACAAAAAAATTCAAAACCAAGATGGCGTACAACTGTCACTTTAATGAGGATGGTACTGTGTGTTGTTGGCAGTGGCGCAAGCGGCAGACGGGGCGGCACTCCGCTGACATCCGGACGCTGGGAAAGGGGCAGTCGGAGGACCCGTTCTGGCCGGTGCGCGGTAAGAGGGCGGAGCCCGTGGAGGAGGACAATGAGGAGGACGACAGATTCTGGGCGGCTTTTGAGCGCCGCGCATCCCCTCAGTGAAAGCGGAGGAGAAAAGAAAACTCCCTGAATTAATGCATATGATGTGTACTGTACCTACAGCTTAAAATAAAAAGTATTCGCTGACCTAACACACGATTTATTTCTCCCTTCCGTCCGACATGTTGAAAAATAAATCCCAAGAATTACTGAAAAAATGTTGTTAAAAACTTCTCTAAACACAAGAAGTTTATCGTTTCTGTATGTAGTTAGCTCGTGTTACGGGGATTAAAGATTCACTTTCGCAAAAGTCATATTTAAAATAATAAAATAATGAGATCTTACAATATTTGAACGGAAATATAAAAGTTTGCAAATATACAGCTACATGTCAAACGCCTTGCGACAATGCAATCTACATATTTACAGAGCTACGACGGTGTGTAAATATGGGGGAAGCGGGAGAACCCCGAGAAAACCCATTGGCCAACAGTAACATCCGCCACGTTCCCTACACATGAAAATCCAAGTGTGACACCACCGGAAACGAAACACGGGTTGCCGTGGTGGGATGCGAGTGCCTCACAAGTACAAAACCGCGGCTTCTTGTAGCAAATGTTACTGAACAAGGGTCAGGCCAGATTGTAACTCGTCATTCACGACAGCGATTCAGACTGCCTACCTCCCAGGCTCCCACTAATCTGCTTTCCAGCTTAACATGTGATTTCTGAGATAACGGTCGGGATTGGCGGATACTACCACGTTAACATTTTACTTTTATGTATCCATGCTGATTACTAACAGATCATGTCAATATGCTTCCAGCGGTGGCTTTACGCAGCTCTGAGCAATAGGTGGGTGCCAAACCCTATTTAATGTATGAAGGGGTGTACACCGTTTAACAACATTTTCTGTGGTTACCAACCTTGTAAACTTCTTACCTGTACGATACTTTTCGATACTTAGTAGCAAGTAATTTCCAATTTATCGTTGAATAATAAATTTCCACTCTCCCCTTTCGAGGGCGGCTACCATTCTCCGAACTCACTGTGGACGCTTAAAACGAAGATATATTTCTCTTATTTATTTTTTCCAAGGATTTCCCCCACACTGGGTTAGAATAAATTAAAGACTCACCGTGAACAGATTAACATTGATCTGAACTATTGCGTTCTAATGATACATCTTCATTTTAATAAAGCTGGATTTTCGTAGAAACAAATATTTTGAATCGATGTATGAGAACACGAATTTATCACTCTCTTCAATGCATTTCAAGTGCCAAGTATACCGAAAAGCAGAGAAGCGGAAAGCCAAATCTGGCGCCACTTAAGTTTTTTGTTACGTTATCGGTCAAATCGATGGTCATACACAGAGGAGAATACAAAAAAAGGGGATGGATCATGATTGTAGGTAGATAGGCGAAGATAAGCCACAGGACAGTAACACAATGGTTTCCGGTAACACGCATTTTATTTATTATTGTTACTTTTAACGTCATAAGTGTATAAATGCCGATCCTGGGGCAAGGACTGCTGGCTGTAGTGACGTGGTGCTGCCCGCAATGACATCACAGGCGTGGCCAGCGAACTCGCTCATCTCTCCCCTCTTCTATCCTTCACAAACGGCCGTCCATTCTCGCGATCCATATACCTAGAAATGAATATATTAAAAAAAATTCTTTATCTAATTAAATAACAGGTTCCTAAATATATCAACCTGCCACCTTGGATTTTTATTGAATTTCCTAGAAAAAACCTCTGCATAGAAAACTCCACTCACTCGACTACCACGACCTCTGTTAAAGTGCCGAACGCCAGTGTGTATATTTATTTACGAATTTAAAGATTTAATATAATGTTTCAACAAAACGTCGAACAAAAATACACCGGAGAGCAAAAAAAACTGGTATAGGCGTGCATACGCAAATAACAGTGGTATGGAACCAATCAGAGTAACGCGATGTGGTCGGAAGCGCCTATATAAGACAACAAGCGTCTGGCAACGTTGCTAAATCGGTTACCGCTGCGACAATGGCAGGTTATCAAGTTTTAAGTGAGTTTGAACGTGGTGTTATAGTCGGCGCACGAGAGATGGGATACAGCATCTCCGAGGTAGCGATAAAATTTGGAGTTTCGCGTACGACCATTTCACGAGTGTGCCGGGAATATCGGGAATCCGGTAAAACCATCGCTGCTGCTGGAAAAAGATCGTGAACGAACGGGACAAACGACGACTGACGAGAATAATTAAACGTGACAGACGTGCAACCCTTTCTCAAATTGGCGCAGATTTCAAAGTTGGGGCATCAACAAGTGCCGGCGTGTGAAACATTCAACGGACCATCATTGATATGGGCTTTCGGAGCCGAACGCCCACTCGTGTGCCGTTGTTGACTGCGCGACACAAAGCTTTAAACCTCGCCTGGGCCCGCCAGCACCGCCATTGGACTGTTGATGACTGGAAACACGTTGCGTCGTCTGACGAGTCTCGTTTCCAATTGTATCGGGTGGATGGACCTGTACATGAATCCATGGACCCTACATGTCAACAAGGAACTGTTCAAGCTGGTGGAGGCTCTGACATGGTATGGGGCGTATGCAGTTAGCGTGAAATGGGACCCATGATACGTCTAGATGCGACTATGACAGGTGACAGATACGTAAGCATCCTGTCCGATCACCTGCACCCATTCATGTCCATTGTGCATTCCGACGGACGTGGACAGTTCCAGCAGGGCAATGCGACACCCCACACGTCAAGAGTTGCTACCGAGTGGCTCCAGGAACACTCTTCTGACTTTATACACTTCCATTGGCCACCTAAATCACCAGACATGAACATTACTGATCATATCTTGGATGCCTTGCAACGTGCTGTTCAGAAGAGATCTCCACCGCCTCGCACTCCTATGGATTTGTGGACTACCCTGTTGGATTCATGGTGTGAAATGCCTCCTGCATACCTTCAGTCATAAGCCGAGTCCATGCCACGTCATCTTGCGGCACTTCTGCGTGCTCGTGGGGGCCCGACACGATATTAGGCAGGTGTACCAGATTTTTTGCCTCTTCAGTGTATAACAGTAAACTACTACTATTCCCCTCCCCCACCCTTATCCACCACCCACCACCACCCAATAATAGATATTTAAAAAATGTAAAAAAAAATTCCTAAAATCGAGGAACATAAATGATAAGCTCACACTCACACCACAAGCCAAGCAAACCCCGCATACCCTCTCTCTCTCTCTATCCATAAAACCACCCAATAACCAAAATCTAAAAAAAAAATTCTGAAAATCGAGGAACATATAATGCAACCCCACCTCTACAACTCTGACAGACAAACATACTCACACCCTACCACCACCTATCCCTTCGCCCATACCAATCAATCGTATCTGCCAGTGGCCACTAAATTACACATTT
>NQII01000097.1:265879-281646 GCA_002778355.1 Clitarchus hookeri
CATTTCGGAAATGGTTAGGGAATTCAACATTCCGAGATCCACAGTGTCAAGAGTGTGCGGAGAATACCTAATTTCAGGCATAACCTCCCACCATGGACAACGCAGTGGCCGACCGCCTGCACTTAATGACCGAGTCCAACGACGTATGCGCAGAATAGTCAGTGTTAATAGACAAGCAACACTGCGTGAAATAACCACAGGAATCAATGTGGGACGTACGACGGACGTATCCGTTAGGACAGTGCGGCAAACTTTGGCTGTACTGGACTAAGCCAGCAGAAGACCGACTCGAGTGCCTTTACTAACAGCACGACATCGCCTGCAGCGCCTCTCCTGGGCTCATGACCATATCGGTTGGNTGCCTTTACTAACAGCACGACATCGCCTGCAGCGCCTCTCCTGGGCTCATGACCATATCGGTTGGACCCTATACGACTTGAAAACCGTGGCTTGGTCAGATGAGTCCCAATTTCAGCTGGTAAGAGCTGATTCTAGGGATTGAGTGTGGCGCAGACCCCACGAATCCATGAACCCAAGTTGTCAAAAAGGAACTGTGCAAGCTGGTGGCGGCTCCATAATGGTGTAGGCTGTTTTTACATGGAATGGACTGGGTCCTCTGGTCCAACTGAACCGACCATTGACTGGCAAGGGTTATGTTCAGCTACTTGGAGACCGCTTGCAGCCATTCCTGGACTTCATGTACCCAATCAATAATGAAATTTTTATGGATTACAATGCACCATGTCACCGGGCCACAACTGTTCGCCATTGGTTTGAAGAACATTCTGGACAATTCCAGCGAATGATTTGGCCACCAAGATCGCCTGACGTGAATCCCATCGAACATTTATGGGACATAATCGAGAAGCCAGTTCGTGCACAAACTCCTGCACCGGCAACACTTTCGCAATTATGGACGTCTATAGAGGCAGCATGGCTCAATATTTCTGTTGGGGACTTCCAACAACTTGTTGAGTCCATGCCGCGACGAGTTGCTGCAATTCACTGGGCAAAAGGAGGTCCGACACGATATTAGGAGGTATCCCATGACGTTTGTCGCATGAGTGTATTTATTGCAGTATTGGACACAAGATAGTGTCTGTAACTTATGTTTCAAGCATCAGCCACCAGAGATAATTCACTGTCGGCAAGATTGCTATTGACCTGTACCGAATCACGACGATACTCCCTGCAAAATACGCAAATTGACTATTTAATTATTTTGAATTATTTCTGACATAAATATTATTTATTTATATTATTTTATGTAAATGCAGGTATTTTAATAAATACAAAACAACGTATTATTTAAAAAAGTTTTTTAAAAAGCCATGAGGAAACACATAAGCCCTTGTATATACACTAAAGAACCAAAAAAACTGGTATAGGCGCGCGTATGCAAATAACAGAGGTATGGAACCAATTAGAGTAACGCGATGCGGTCGGCAGATAGATCGGTTACTGCTGCTACAATGGCAGGTTATCAACATTTAAGTGAGTTTGAACGTGGTGTTATAGTCGGCGCACGAGAGATGGGACATAGCATCTCCGAGGTAGCGATAACATTTGGATGTTCGCGTACGACCATTTCACGAGTGTACCGTGAGTATCGAGAATCTGGTAAAACATTACATCTTCGACATCGCTGCGGCCGGAAAAAGATCGTGAAAAACGGGACAAACGACGACTGACGAGAATCATTAAACGTGACCGACGTGCAACCCTTTCTCAAATTGGCGCAGATTGGATTTGTGGACCGCTCTGCAGGATCCATGGTAGGAATTGCCTCCTGCATACCTTCAGAAATTAGTGGAGTCCGTGTCACGTCGTCTTGCGGCACTTCTGCGTGCTCGGGTCGCCCTACACGATATTAGGCAGGTGTACCAGTTTTTCTGGCTCTTCAGTGAACATATCCTTTACCATCATGAGTTTACTTATCGATTTCCGCTTCAGCAACCCAGGAATCTTCGAGATAGTTGCTCCTCGGAGCATACTTGCATGTACGTCGCACACGAAACCGTTTGGAACTCCAATTGGCTGTGAAATCTTTCTCGAAGACGCCTTTCTGTTTCAAGACGCGCACCAGGCTATCGATATTGGCATTTAGCTTGCGCGGGTCCCTCCTCGTCGGAAAAGCATACACAGTCCGAAGCAGGGAGTCATCCTCGACATCTTCGGGTTTCATGTGAGTGGTAGATCGAAATGTAGAATTATACTTGCGGACGAGTTTTGGCAGTAGATCAAGCCACTTGTAGTTTCCATTCACTGTTAAATGCTTCCCCATCTTGCCCTTCAGAGCCCTGTTGAATCTCTCGACGACAAATGCTTTGAGATTTCTGTACGTGGGAATAATAATTTATGTTATTTTTCTTCATCAGGACCTAAAATTTTGAATTGTAGAATTCCTTGCCCTGGTCGGTTTGCAAATTAGTCGCTATGCGTCCATCGCGTAACACATCCGCCATGGCTTCGGTTACTTCGCATGCATTCTTCGACTTGAGCGGTTTAGCCCAGGCATACTTGGAAAACATGTCTATTTTGGTCATAACATAGTGGTGACCTTTATTTGCACGAGCATACAGTGTCATCTCGACGGGGTCGGCTTGAAACACGTCGTTAATCCCACGAATTATGACCTTGCGATGGCAGTAGTTACGCCTGGCGGCGGAATGTAGTTCGTGTGCGATTCCCATCCGACTCATCGCATGTGGCCTCCCTCCTTCAGTTCTTCAACCATGGATATAATCTGGTTGGTATGAGAGTAATTTCCAATCCTTTGCGAAACGACCAGTAGTCATAATCTATCCACCAATTCAATCGGATCGTCCTAAAACACGTAGGCAATGCTGTTATCACTGTCCTTTTTTTTCAGACCTTCCCACTTTTCAGTGCTAGACCACTGACAAGGTCTGCGAGAATGTCAATTTTTTCGGGATCTTCGTCCTTATAAGTACCAGTGTTGGGATTGTTATATTGGTGAAGCGCATGTGTGAGTTCGAGCAACATCTTGTATTCCAGCAGGGCCGGATTCTGTAAACTCCCTAGGATCCTTGCGAAATTGAAGTTCGGAAAGCCCGAGTGTTCCACGCATCTTGTAATCGCCTACTTGGATGATCCCACCTGGTAGAAACTCTAATTCATCAGCACCGAGGAATCATTTATCATTATGTCTGTCTACACCGTACATCGTGTCATCGTGGCATGGAGGGGAATGGTGTATAGGTTTGGTCAATTTTCAAATCTACGATGCGATTCTGAACATCGCGTCGATGAAAAAACTGCAAGATGTATCTCGTAAAAACTGGTATTGTATCCCACAAAAAAAAGTATTATATCCCGCGAGGTAACATTTCCATTTGACTCTTACGAATTAGATGACATTGCAAGGTGCATGTGTACGACGACCAAGTCAATACATATATGACATTATCGGATTTCAAGAGCCTGCATTCTTTATGATGGAAAGACAAGTGTGGATTTTTGGTGATAGTAAAGTACTGGCCTCTATATAATGGCTGGTACAGACGTGGATTCGATAAGTTCGTAGTCGACTGTCGAGATTGAGTTACAGCATATCGAAATTCGTGCAGAGTAGTCTCAAACTGTGGATTGACAAAGATGTCTTGTACCAAGAAACGATGAAACCTACGATGCTGGTAGAAGAATAATTCGAAATGTTGGCGAACTCGAACGATCCATAGATGTTACTAATAAAAATTTCGTTTTCAAAACTGGCAATGGCATCATCTCGGAATTGCACAGTATGTTGATCGAACAAAACACATTCTTTCGAAACTACCTGCCCGAGCTCATGGCGAAGATGGATCGTGTTAAGAACGAGTTCGTCTGCGATATGATGACTATGGACGATAACGTGACAAGTCTTCAAAGGCAAATTACCGACAGATTGAATGTGGCATCTGTGCAAAATGAAGAGAAACTGAAATCCTGGAAGGATATATTTTATATTATTTTCTACCTTGATTTCCGGCCTCACCACGAAAACTGATATCCAGAACCACAGTGGTAAAATATTGGATGTGTGCAGCGAACTCTAGGACAAGATCAAAAGTCTTGTGTCGAATACTCACGACTAAACCTGTAAAAGACAGCAATAGTAACAATTTTTATTCAGTGCGATATTGAACATTGCTAGCGACTTACATCGAGTGATACAGACGGTTCGCTCGAAGTATTTACTAGCCAAGAAAGCCAAACTTTGGCGCTGACTTTCAAAATTTGGTGCTCATTACTCGCCATATTGATGACCTCAGGGAGAGCCACGGAGCACCGGTAGTGGTGAAGACCAAAGTCGACGATAATACCGAGCTTACGAAGAAAGGGTAACACTATGATTTACAAACAGATCGGGACGATGGATCGGATGTGGATTTGGCACACAAAGAAAATGCATGGAAGTAAGCCTACGATCCTACACATCTCATAATAATGACACGTCGTGCGATGTATACAGGAATAATGATAAGTGGTTCCTCGTGCTAATGAATTAGAGTTTCTACCAGGTGGGATCATCCAAGTAGGCGATTACAAGATGCGTGAAACAACTGGGCTTTACGAACTTTATTTCGCAAGGAACCCAGGGAATTTTCTTAATCCGACCTGCTAGTATACAAGACTTTGCTCGAACTCATGCACGCGCTTCACCAATATAACCATCCCAACACCGGTACTTATGAAGACAAATCTCACGAAAAAAATCGACATTCTCGCAGACTTTTTCAGAGGTCTAGCACTGAAAAGTGGGGAAGGTCTGAAAAAAAAGACAGTGACAAGAACATCGCCTACGTGTTTTGGGACGATCCGAACGAACTGGTGGTTACACTACGACTACTGGTCACTTCGCAAATGATTGTAAATCACTCGCGCACCAACGAGATTATATTTTTGGTCGAAAACTGAAGGAGAGAGGCTACGTGCGATGAGTCGGTTGTGAATTGCCCACCAACTGTATTCTGTCGCCAGGCGCAACTACCTCCTTCGCAAGGTCATGATATGTGGGTTTAACGACCTGTTTCACGCCGAACTCGTCGATATGATACCATATGCTTGTGCGAATAAAGGCCACTGCTACATTTTGGCTGTAATAGGTTCTTTTTCCAAGTATGCCTAGGCCAGACCACTCAAGACGAAGAATGCATTTGATGTCACCGAAGTCATGGCAGATGTATTGCGCGAAGGACGTATCCCGACTAATTTCTAAACCAACCAGTGCAAGGAATTCTACAATTCAATGCTTAAGGGCTTGATGAAACATAACATAAATCATTATTCGATCTACAGCAATTTCAAAGTATCTATCGTCGAGAGGTTTAACAGAACTCACAAAGAAGAGATGTGGAATCATTTCGCGGTGAACGAAAACTACGATTGTCTTAATCCTTTGCCTAAACACGTTTTCTACCAATTATTCTACCACTCCCATGAAGCCCGAAGATATCGAGGACGACTCCCTGCTTCGGACTGTGTATGATNCAGAAAGGCATCTGCGAGAAAATGTTCTCAGCGAATTGGAGTTCCGAACTGTTTCGTGTGCGACATATATGCAACTATGCTCCTCGGAGCTACTATCTCGAAGATCTGAACAACGTAACCATCCCTGGCGATTTCTACACCGAAGAGATCCAGCCGACGAAGTTTCAAGATGTGTATTTGGTGGAAAAATTTCTGAAAGGACGTAACGAAAGGGCGTACGTCAACTGGTGGGGTTTATTTGCCCACTACAATTCCTGGGTAACTGAAGCAGACATTGAAAGGTGAACTAGCCGTGGAACAGGTCGGTGTATATATAAAGACTTTTATTCAACGGCTTATGTGTTTCCTCGTGTCCCTTAAAACAATTTATTTTTTAAAAAATGGGTTGTTTTATTAATTAAAATACCTGCTTTATATAAAATAATATAAATAAATAATATTTATGTTAAAAATAATTCAAAACAATTAAATAGTCAATTTGCGTACTTTGCAGGGAGTATCGTCGCCATTCGGTACAGGTCAATAGCAATCTTGCCGACAGTAAATTATCTCTGGTGGCTGATGCTTGAAACATGAGTTACAACACTATCTGGTGTCAAATACTGGAACAAATATATATATGTGTTAAATGTGTAATTTAGTGGCCACTGGCAGATGCGATTGATTGGTATGGGTGAAGGGATAATTTGTTACACAAGGCCAATGTTTAATTTGTGGTGATGAAGGTTGTGGTAGGGTGTGGGAATGTTTGTCTTTTACGGTTGTGGATTTGGGGTTGCATTTAATGTTCCCAGATTTTAAGAATTATTTTTTAAAATATTATTATTTGTTGGTGGTGGGAGTTTGGTTAGGGTTGTGGAGTGTGTGGTAGTTTGTATTATACTACTAGCTGTGCCCGCGGCTCCGCTCGCATGGACTACGGAATTATTGTTTTGAGGTTTTCTTTTAATACGACTCCCCCACCCCCTTCCCTTCCAGGACGCTTCCTCCCGCCGCCACCATTGCTCTCCACGTCCGCGTACGGTAAATCGACTCATGAAAGTAAATTTTTCGAGATATTTTCTCGCGATAAATAGTAGCCAATATCAACTTTCAGCCGTCCAACTACACTGAACAGCCAAAAAAACTGTTATAGGCGTGCGAATGCAAATAACAGAGGTATGGAACCAATCAGAGTAACGCGATGCGGTCGGCAGCTAGATCGGTTACTGCTGCTACAATGGCAGGTTATCAACATTTAAGTGAGTTTGAACGTGGTGTTATAGTCGGCGCACGAGAGATAGGACATAGCATCTCCGAGGTAGCGATAACATTTGGATGTACGCTTACGACCATTTCACGAGTGTACCGTGAATATCGGGAATCCGGTAAAAGATAACATCTTCGACATCGCTGCGGTCAGAAAAAAAATCGTGAAAGAACTGGACAAACGACGACTGACGAGAATCATTAAACGTGACACACGTGCAACCCTTTCGCAAATTGGTGCAAATTGGATTTGTGGACTGCCCTGCAGGATTCATGGTGTGAATTACCTCCTGCATACCTTTAGACACTAGTCGAGTTCATGCCACGTCATCTTGCGGCACTTCTGCGTACTCGGGCGTTCCCTACACGATATTAGGCAGGTGTACCAGTTTTTTGGCTCTTCAGTGTATTTCTGTGCAAGAAATTACGTCGATCTGTTGCTACGTTGCGACTTTGCATTGTTATTGTGTTTGTGTACTTTTTCATTTTCCAATAAGAATTTCCCCAAGGGAATTAAAAGTTTTCTCGTTATAAAAAGTAGCATATGTCACTTCCCGGCCCTCCAAATATCTCCGTGCAAAAATCGACGTCGATCCCTTGCTCCGTTGCGATGTGGAAGGACAAACAAACAAACAAACACACGTTCGCATTTATATAATAGTTACGCTATATATAGCGAGTACCGATATATTTTTCAGTTACATATCAATTGATAAGTAATTTTCCATATCGAAACTTATCGTTATATCGATAAGTATCGACGTATATATAAGTATTGTACCCCAAGCGCTAATTTTAGGAAAAAAAAATTTTGAGGGAGTGAGATATTTTTTTGGGATAAAAAGTAGCCTATGTCAACTTTTACTGCAGTACAGAAGCGCAGCCGCCGATCTATCATGGTACGGCCTGAGCGAAGTAGCGCAGGGACAAACCAAATACATTCGCGTTCGGGAGGACCGAGGTTCGAATCCCAGTCCAACTATTCTCATTTTGGCTTTCCATGGTTTCCCGAAATCGTTCCAGGCGAATAGAGACATGCGCCCAGTAAATTTGGTAATGAAGGAGGGAAAAGTTTTATCTCTGGCAAAAACACTTATTAGTATTTCTCTGTTATAGATAGATGTATGCTATTGCGGAGTTTTTTTTTAGGTCTTTTTATTCTAACCAATTATTTACTACATGAAATCATTCAATCTTTAACGGTTTAGATAGCGCATTGCAAGAGAGCACGCTGACAGCAAACTTTTTTCCGACTTGATTCACTATTATTATTTTTTGTACATTTTTTGAGATTTTTTCCTACAATAAAAAGTAACTAATATCCCCTTTAAGCCCTCTGACCATTTCTGTGCAATAAATTACGTCGATATGTTGCTCGGTTGCGACGTTACATTGTTGATGTTGCATTGTTGACGTTGCATTGTTATTCCGTTTGTGTACTTTTTGATTTTCCAATAAGAATTTTTATAAGAAATTTAAATAAGATATTTTCTCGGGATAAAAGCCTATGTCACTTCCCGGTCCTTTAATTATCTCTGTGCAAAAAATCACGTCGATCCGTTGCTCCGTTGCGACGTGAAAGAGGGACAAACAAACATCAAAGCACACTTTCCCATTTATATGTTTATATATATATACATATAAATGGGAAAGTGTGCTTATATATATATATATATATATATTCCTACATTTTTTCGATAATTTTTATAATTCTTCCCGCATATGAAAAATTGTATCTTTAAATTCGTAAATAAATATACACACTGGCGATCGGTACTCTAACAGGGACCGTGGTTGTCGAGCAAGGGGAGTTTTCTTCGCAAACGGACGTTTTTTCCTAGGAAATTCAATAAAAATCCAAGGTGCAGGTAGATTTTTTAAGGAAATGATTATTAAATTTGATAAGGAATTTTTTAATTAAAATCGTTGCGGGTTGCTGGAAAGGCCGGCCGTGGGTTATGAATGAAGAGGGGAGAGCCGAATGAGGCCGCTGGCCGCTCCTGTGATGTCATGGCGGAAGGCACCACAGCCAGAAGCCTTTGCCCAAGAATCGGCATATATAACACTACTAACGTCCTCAGTTTTATGCCGGGATGCTAATAGAGAGATGACTTACAACTCAACTAACACATACATGGCTCATCCTAAATTCGAGCTAACATCTTTGATGTCGCCAACATCTAAATAATGTTAAACGCAAATTAGAAGTACCAACAGAATTGTCCTTCTGAATCATGTCCGTCAATGTATAAGCAATTAAAATTCCTACAGCAGAAAACACTGATTCTCCTGCAGAGAAAATACTTTCTTTAACAGAACACCATTCAGCTGCATTTAGATTGTTCCTGAAACAACCAGGACTTTAACAAGTTAATAATAATGTGATAATTCTGATAGTAGCACTGAATTTTGGTTGTTGCTTCCTTCGAAATCAACTGTTCAACTGTCATGTATGTATTCTGTGCAGATTTTCTCAGAGTGAAAACAAATTAGGAAGAAAGTTAATTTCAACTGGAAAAAAAAATCACAGTGTTTATGCGTGTTGCTATAGTTTATTCAGTATTTATAAAATCAACTTTAGAAAGATATCACTGTCCGTCCCTACACATATTGTAAAGGACACACTGACTGGAATGCGCCTAGTAAGGTTGGTAACGACAGAGAAGTGTAGTTTGATATCTTTACGTTGAGTTAAAAGTGTTGGGCAAACATCTGTAAGTACTGAAATTATTTATTTTGCTGTTTTTTTAAACCACTATAAGATTAAGAATGAGCCAATTTTTAAAATATTTACTTTTCTAATAATTTCACAGTTTTATTTGAACAACGCATGAACAAAAAGATCTGGCCCATGACAATGTTAATTTCACATATGGTGGAAGAATACCGCAATGTGCATTCAAGTAGACCTTAAGCAGGGTTTTCAAAAGTGTTCAGTTTACCGTGGACGGCCTATAGTAAAAATACCACGATGGCTTCCCCTCATCGACACTCAAGACCTCTATGTTAAGAGCCACCCAAATCTCTTCCCTCGCCCACTCACACACACTCGCTGACACACTCGTCGGGCATAGTAGACGCCATTTATTTCTACTGCTGGCACGGCTGACAAATGTTCCGCCACTGAGACAACATTGGCTGTTGGCGTNTGCCAGCAGGTACCCGACTTAATTCAACACGGAGAGGCTTAAGGGGGTAGTATCCATTCCATCTTAGATATTTCTTACAAATCTTCGTAATGAAAATTTATGGCCAGACATCAAAAATCAAAGTTAGACATGACATGGAGGACTACTTTACAAATTTTTTTTTTAATTTTTAGGGTTTCAATTATACCTGTATTTTCGCATGTGGGATTTACCATTATTCAATTATTAGGTAATATTTTATTACTATAACATATGGAAAACTAATCATGCAAGAAAAATTAGATGGATTTCGAAATAGCTGTTAAGATGTTCCCTATGCCTACAATAGCTTCGTTTTTAAATATCGACTCCGAAAATTATGATATGGAGGAAAATACTTAAATCCAAGATGGCAAGGATGCTTCCCCTTATTCACGCCTTATTCACATGTATGCACGTCACACCGGGAGGGCAGGTCCTACAGCCGATCCAACAGATCTAGCGTTTCTGTTTTGGTGTCAAGTTGGTATCACTATTTACGACCACACGCGTCCGTTCGTTAAGTTGATCAATAAACCAGGCAGGAAATATATTGTAACAATTCACCGTGTTGCAGATTTGACGGTAAATGAACTGAAAGTTTTTGAATTTACACTTCACATTTCTGAAGGCACCTACTGTTTAGTGCCTTCTTAAAAGCATATTTAAAAAAAAAATTTAATGCAACAAACAGGTACATAATTAAAAAATAAAATCGTATATTTTGACGGTTTATTTTATTAGCCCTGTGGACTAGGACCGTTCTTCGAAATCTTCCCTTTCCGCTCGGCGTACACGTAGATACGTGTGAATCTGGGGACGTGCTCCAAATAGCACTTTTTGTTAACAACAGGAACCACGTAACCGATTTTGTCTACAAAATCGATTACGTATTTTTGTAATTTACGTTTTGCCAACTTCAACCATGTTTGCAATTTTAGTTTTTGCCGACTTTATATGTAAAACACGCATACAGTGGAAGATATTGTAATAAATAAATTCATTCCAAACTATAAATACCTATTTATTTACGTAAGTAATAGAAAGTTTCAGGATATGTGTATTTTTATTAATAAATATTATTGTAACATGTTATTATTTTCTTCTGATGACGAATGTTAAGCAGCGTTTTAAACATGGTTAAATGAGGATATGCTTTTTATTTTAAGAATCCCAGGATTTTGGTTTTCCAATAATTGTTTCACATTTATCTGGTATCGTATGCGACACCGCCCACTGCGTGCAAAACGTTGGCTGTCATGGTGTTTCAATTAAAAACATTATAAAATACATAACCAAAAAAAATTGGTACATTTCTTGGCTAAACACACAACTCGTGCCGCCGTCTGTCGATTCAGTACCGCGACACGAAGCGTAGCTAAAGTTTTTTTTTACTTTAGTATAGCTGTGAGCGGCTCTCTGTCGCCCCAGTTTCCCTGGTTTCCCACCAGGAAAACGTATTTTAATTAATTTTTTTATTCACTCCGGCAATCCCTTAGTAATTCTTACAGGCGATATGGTTATGGAACATGTTAATATAGGATAACTAAACATAAAATATATGTTACACGTTATACAAAAATAAGTACATCTATGAACATGCATCAGCACACAAAGACAGAAACCACAGCATAATTATTTAGAGAGCAGTTCCACAAATGCCTTCATAATAAAGTTACAAAAGTATATACACTGAAGAGCCAAAAAAACTGGTGCACCTGCCTAACATTGTGTAGGGGCCCCCGCGAGCACGCAGAAGTGCCGCAAGACGACGTGGCATGGACTCGACTAATGTCTGAAGGTATGCAGGAGGCATTTAAATCTGCGCCAATTTGAGATTGCCACGTGCGCAAATCCGGGAGAAATTCCGCCAGGGATCGTACCCGGTTCGGCTTGGTGGGAGGCAAACACTAGCAGCTACGCCACTGCGTCCCCACTAAGAAATAGTTCTTATCTAAAATATTATTAAATTAAGTGCGCACAAATGCGGTGCGTTGTTCCTTTGGTATAATTTACTAGAGTTAGTTCAACTTAGTTTGCATGGGGTGGGGGAGTAGCCTGAAAGTATAACTTTAACAGGGCTTCAGAAAAGTTGGAGTAACCGTGAATGGACTATAAGCTTTATTTAAACAAGTAGTTTGGCATTTGTCTAGCTGCTGTTGTTGAAACTGGATATAGAGCAACCCGAACTAAATAAATGTAATAATGACACAAAATAAAAATTATAGTTTTAATCTACCGAGGTCTTGGTGTGACGGTAAAATTTATGTTGAAGATATATATTCAGCACTGTATAACAATGCAATAACGGAAATATTCTACGTGGGTGCAGTCATCCAGGGGCACGTATACAGTAACTTTATTTCGGGAGTGTTGGTATGGATGTAGCTTGGGTTTATCTAGTAGGAGAAGCGGGGGATGGGGGGAGCAGTTTTCCCTCCGCAGCAGAGCAAACACACAGAAACTACGATACGTAGACCTTAACTATACTCTGTATCAGTAATTATTTCCTGTGCGAAAATGAAACTTATGTAAAAGTTAAGGATTTTTTCTTATAAATTAAATTTTGCGATTGTCTGAATGAAATCCTAGCTACGCCAATATATGCAAGTAATCTTTTTATACGATGTCATATTTCATTATACATATCACCCTCGTGGCCACTGCAAAGGGATGTTATTACTTTAAAAATTCACATACTACGCGAGGGTATGCGATTTAAAAAGAAAAATTGTGTTTTGAAAACTTTATATTACAATAATAATAACAACAGAGACTAGACGGAAGTAAAAAGAGTCTGCGTACGTGCTGTAAGGGTGACCACCTGAGCGACTAACTCACAAGAACTACAAGAGTGGTTCGCTCAAAAAAATGTTGTGTCGCAACTTTTATTTCTGTTACCTTTCCTTACATTCTACTCTAGAGTGTGTTTACCTTTGGGAGGGGGTCGCGCTCCCAGGACACGTGCCTGCAGCTATAAGCACAAGAGAAAAAAACAGTTGGGAAGAGCTACTCTTAGGCGCTAGAATGTTGCAGAACAGGCGCGCGCGTGCTGTACGCCCATACAGGGCATAGAGTGAATTGTGTTTCCCACCGGCAAGCATTCCACTTCTATGTGAGCGCGTGAATTCCACCAAGATTGTACTTATAGTTCAATGCAATAACACAAACCGAGATGGCGAATAATCATTCATGAATACAATTATGCTCCCGAATAACGAAATTTAATGCAAAATAAGAATTGCTCCCTTAATTGTTTCAAAGACGTAATTTGATGACAACAACCCTAGATACATTGCGGTATTTTCACATCTTTCTCCATTTAAGGTTCGGCTTCGCCTGTTATGCAGACATTCTTCGTTTTCATGCCATAATTTCAGTTTCAGAGGTATTTTTGAAAGTGTTTCATTATAGAAAATTTACAATTTACTAGTTTTTAAATACTTTGGAACTAATTTTTACTGTGTGTTAATTCGTGCTTGCAAAATGGCAGGAAGATAAAATGTATTATGTTCTCAATTTTTTACAAACATAGATAACACACAATTACAATTTTGTACAAAAGTATTAAACATCTCGTAAATGTAAATGTTTTATAACAGTTCATTGTCGGTAAGTACTATGAACCGGAAATTATTACGCGAAAACGAAGAATTTCCGCACAGGGGTTAAAGCCAAGCCATATACACTTAAAAAGAATTCCACTTGAAATTCTTTCTGTAGTATATGCATTGTATTAGTATAACTGCAGCCTCATCGAGGTGATGCGCGGTGATTTACACGACAGTGAGTAAGAGACTGGTAGTAGTTAGATAATGGCGGTTCAAACGCAGATTCATGACAGGGACACAGGGAACAACGAAGTTTACCAAGCAAAAAGTTAACACCATGCGTCTGCATTCCGTTTCGACGGCGGCCATATTGGTAGCCAGTACGAAAACCACCTGCTCTCACATTCCGTTTCAACGGCAGCCATTTTGTTTTCTAAAACTTTCAAAATTTTCCGAAAATTTATGTTTTAAAAATTTTCACTAATTTTTTTTCAAAAATTTTACTACATTTTTAAACTAGTTTTCAAAATTTTTAAATATTTCTAAAGTTTCAAATATTCCAAAAGATTTTAAAAAATAACAAAATATTTCAAAAGTTAAATTTTTTAAATATTTCAAAAGTTAAAAAAAAATTCTCGGACATTCAATGGTGACAATGTTTTTCCTACATAGCCTTCGGCGGTGTCCCTTCGACGAATCCCCCTTCCAATTAAATCACCCGAGGCTACAGGCTGTGTCGCTAAGACGAATTCCAGACGCCATGACATGGCCTCGGGCTACAGGATGCTGTCGTGACGTAATGGATAGGCTTTTTGGATGGGCGCCATGGTGGAGTGGTGGATGGACACCATTCGAAAAATCATGCTCTCGCATGCAATAGTGATGGGTGCTGCGGTGACGTAGTGGATAGACATAGCCTCAGGCGGTGTCCTTTCGACGAATCACCCCTGCCATTAAATCACCCGAGGTGACGAGCTGTGTCCCTAAGATGAATCCCAGACACCATGATATAGCCGCGGGCTACAGGATGTTGCCGTGAAGGGGTGGAAAGACAACCAACATCTCGGAGGACACCATGACATGGCCCCAGGCTACGGGGTGTTGCGGTGACATAGTGGATAGACCACTACTCGCTTGGTGCCGTGGTGACACAGTGGCTAGACACAGATTCAGGTGATGCATGATTTCTGGGAAATATACATATATACCCCCATAGCCCCGACGCAGCATGAGTTTCGAAAAAACAAATTTGGCGTGTCCCTCCACCGAATCCCTCGTGTCCCTGCAACGAATCCCATAGCCCCAGGAGATGTATGGTGTTGGGAAATATGTTACAAATGTTGCTACCCCCAGGTATTGGAAGCGTCCTCGAGAAGTTCTGTTCGTAAAAAAATGCATCAACACATATATAGCCCCAGGCAACACGAGAAGTATTTCAAATACTTGTTTAAATAATAATGTGCTATTCCATTATAGCCCCAAGCCCTGGCCAGCATCCTCGAGAAATGATGGTTTCGTAAAAATGCAACATCACATACACTGAGGCGACAAAAGTCGTGGGATACCTCCTAATATCGTGTCGGACCTCCTTTTGCCCGGCGAAGTGCAGTAACTCTATGTTGCATGGACTCAACGAGTCGTTGGAGGTCCCCAGCAGAAATATTGAGCCATGCTGCCTCTATAGACGTCCATAATTGTGAAAGTGTTGCCGGTGCAGGAGTTTGTGCACGAACTGACTTCTCGATTATGTCCCATAAATGTTCGATGGGATTCATGTCAGGCGATCTTGGTGGCCAAATCATTCGCTGGAATTGTCCAGAATGTTCTTCAAACCAATCGCAAACAGTTGTGGCCCGGTGAGATGGTGCATTGTCATCCATAAAAATTCCATTATTGTTTGGGTACATGAAGTCCATGAATGGCTGCAAGTGGTCTCCAAGTATCTGAACTTAACCCTTTCCAGTCAATGACCGGTTCAGTTGGACCAGAGAACACATTCCATTCCATGTAAAAAAAAGGCCACGCCAATATGGAACCACCACCAGTTTACACAGTTCCGTGTTGACCACTTGGGTCCATGGATTCGTGGGGTCTGCACCACACTCGAACCCTACCATCAGCTCTTACCAACTGAAATCGGGACTCATCTGACCAAGCCACAGTTTTCCAGTCGTCTAGGGTCCAACAGATATGGTCACGAGCCCAGAAGAGGCGTTCCAAGCAATGTCGAGCTGTAAGTAAAGGCATTCGAGTCGGTCTTCTGCTGGCTTAGCCCAGTACAGCCAAAGTTCGCCGCACTGTCCTAACG
>NQII01000097.1:282086-342263 GCA_002778355.1 Clitarchus hookeri
CAAGCAACACTGCGTGAAATAATCACAGGAATCAATGTGGGACATACGACGGAGGTGTCCGTTAGGACAGTGCGGCGAACTTTGGCTGTACTGGGCTAAGCCAGCAGAAGACCGACTCGAATGCCTTTACTTACAGCTCGACATTGCTTGGAACGCCTCTCCTGGGCTCGTGACCATATCTGTTGGACCCTAGACGACTGGAAAACTGTGGCTTGGTCAGATGAGTCCCGATTTCAGTTGGTAAGAGCTGATGGTAGGGTTCGAGTGTGGCGCAGACCCCACGAATCCATGGACCCAAGTGGTCAACACGGAACTGTGTAAACTGGTGGTGGTTCCATATTGGCGTGGCCTTTTTTTTACATGGAATGGAATGTGTTCTCTGGTCCAACTGAACCGGTCATTGACTGGAAAGGGTTAAGTTCAGATACCAGCTGCTGCTATGTCCTCCCACTTACCATTTGCATTACATACCAATGCAGACGGACCCCCAGACTTGGAACCGGGCAGTACACTATTCATATAGCGTCTGGCAAAGTTGCTAAATCGGTTACTGCTGCTACAATGGCAGGTTATCAAGATTTAAGTGAGTTTGAACGAGGTGTTATAGTCGGCGCACGAGAGATGGGACATAGCATCTCCGAGGTAGCGTTAAAATATGGATTTACATGTAAAGCACTAGTTTGTTTGTGCGCTCGGTATAAACTTCGTGGTGGTACGACCTAATACTACAGACCTGCACTCGCATGTAGCGCTAAGCCAAAAGGATGAGCCGATAATCGGCAAACGTTATTGTATGCTCTACAATGCAACTTTGTATCCCCTTCGCGAGTTTCACTACCGTATCCTGGCAACGGTATGCGTACAGCTTCGTCCTCAACCCGACAAACTCAACCATATCAGTAACGGCGCACTCATTCTTGAATTTTCCAATCACCTTAGCATTGATTGGATAATAGCAGGGATGAGTGGGAGGGTAGCCGCTGGTGTCGAATTCCGACATGAGCATCGGATCTGAGGCGAGATCGCTGTAAAAGTTGAGGCATGCAATCTCCATGTAAGCGAGACCGACACTGACCCCATACCGTGCTCGCATTACGTCGTAGTAAAATCGATACATGAGTGTTTTCGACAGGTCGAGTACGGCAAACCCGGCGTATATGGGCTTGTCAAACGTTATGCTCTCTTGGCGTAATTTGACCTGTGATAATGTTTCATCATATATAGTACTGTATTTAAATGCAGGTTTTACGATTAGCTTCTTCGTCCGAACTTCTCTACACACAATTTCCATACACTGTTGTTTATATTTATTCTCCATAAGCTTGCCGTACGTTACGTTATTCATTAATTTGTAAAGTCCTTCTCGAAGGCATTCATGGCTGCCTGACATTTCGTCGTATTCATGTCTATATACAGCTTTAGCCCCGCCTTCTGCTGCAATTGAAGGACCCGGTGAACAACCTTCAGCCGCAACCCATGATCCAATGCTTGCTTCAAATTAATGTAATGTACGAAATAATGAAGCTTCATCTCCAGGGTCGTCATGAGTTTCACATGTTTGGACCCGGGGGATGCTCATTCACTGGCAGGAATGGAAGATCCATATGCTCTTTGTGAAGAGCATTAGGGTAATGTACGTCTGCCTCCAGTATGTAGCAGACATCTCCGTCGTCCAGCATGCTCATTATATCAATGTTCGTGTCGGTCCATTCAAAACCACCATATGGTAGTGGCAGGGACATCGCCTACCCGTATAAATTATTGGCATCTACATACTGCAGGGATTGCTGTGGGTGGTATTGGTGGTAATGGGGTCGAATTCGTTTTTGTGATCTTTAAATATTGACCGCAGTTAAACAATGAATGTAGATGAACAAACTGCAAATAAGAGAAAATTATCAGTTGAGCAAGCCCATAATGATAGTCGTCAAGCAAACATAAATCGTGTAGGAATTACTGGCTCTTCGATAGAGCATCTAAATACTGCGAGACAGGTTATGCTGGGTTTACAATGCCACAACAGTCCGACATCACAGCCCCGACACCGACGTAAATATTTCAACAGCCAATCAGAAGCAAGATCACCCCGACAAAATCATGGCTTCGACAGGCCAACAAAAGTAGGTTCTATTTCTACTTTTGTCGTAGTCGGATTCGCTGGGCAGTATAAATAATAACATAAACACAACCTTACAAAACAAAATGTAGTGCACATGTCACTGCTGTGGGAAATTTTACTCTAAAAATATGTTACAGGTATATACTGATTATTGTGTAGAAGAAAGATGCCTGGTTATTGATGTGACGGAAATATATTTTGATGGAGAATAGTATATTTAGATAGCTTTTGACTGGACTGTTTTTACAACAAAATAGTGTACAGTATATTGTGATTTCTTTGCATTCCAACGCGAAAGTATAGCACATTACTGGCAATTTTAAGATTTGCCGACAGCTTCGATACGCTTGTCGAATGGGAACTTTCGGAGTATTGTAAACACTGAAAACAATTTGGTAGCGGACATTGTCGGATATATATGTCGTGTCCGATTGTCGGGGCATGTTCGTCGAGGTATTGTAAATCCAGCATTAGACCTCTCCAATTATGCTATCCTCGGGATAGCCCAAGGCCTTTTGTTGTTTTTGTTGAGTCGCACAATACATATATTGGGAATCTACACCCCATTTCATTAGGTCGCAAACTTCATCCCAACCGAGATATTTTACATATCCAACGAGCAGGCCCAGAGAAATCGAAAATTACATTTACTTCTGGTATTACAACCAATCAGTTTATGTCTTCCGAACTACCAACTACATTGAATGTGTCTGTAAATATCCCTACTAGTTTTGTGCAACGCCAAAGGTTGATATATGGCATTGCCCTCAATATGTCAACAGATGACCTTCGCGAAGGTTTAGAATGCTATTATAAGATTTTATCCATTGAGAGGTTATCCAAACATGTAGTTAGTGGAACTTTATCGGAACTAGTACCTATCAAACTGGTGAGCCTTACCTTTGAAGGGCAACATTTACCTACTGAAATTATCGTATATAAAGAGATCTTTAAAGTTACACCTCGGGTAAAATCTGTGCTACAGTGTTTCCGATGTTTTCGCTTGAGGCATACCCAGAAACACTGCCGTCCCCCAAGAATGTCCGTTTCCCTGCCTGCTCTCAACCTCATGTTATATCCGAATGCACTACTGCAGATACCTCTGTATGTATGAACTGCTCTGGTCAACACATGGCGCATGACAAGACTAAATGCTCTGTTTGGGAAATGGAACGAGAGGTAAAACGTGTCATGGCATACTATAACTTGCCTTATGCTGATGCTAAAGTCAAAGTTCAGCCATATTTCAGGGTCCATCTAGTGCAACAACAACCATACCATCATCGCAAATAATTATGTCCCCACCCACCTCATTGGCTCAATACCCGCCTCTGACCCCACCATCAGTTATCCCACCAACGTCAGCGCCTCCATCCTTCCCGACTTCGTATTCATTGGCAACACAAATCTCCACATGACCCTCCCGAATGGCCACAGTGAGGTCCGATGGATGTACATACTGCTTGTTATAAGGCACTACCTCCAGTGACTTCCAACATTGTTTCACCTTTATTTAATATTAGAGATTATTATGCTTAATTCAAACCGGATGCTGTCGACAATATTACTTTTCCTGTTCGTGCTCCACTACCTGAAGACGTTCCGCCCACTGAGGTACGTGAAGTCCCTCGACTTAATACCGACAAATTGAATTCTTTGATAGACACAATTGAGCATATGATCACCGTAGCAAAAACAGATTCTACTTATAATTTTGACCGGGAGAGTCTTGTAGCATCATTTCTTCAAACTCTCCTATGAGGGGATGTGTCTTTTTGAGTGTCTCATTGGAGGCGATAGAAGTTCGTTGTATGCTCTTCTTCGTAGGCTTCGTGTGATTTTTCCTGTCTCTTACCCTTCGGTATTCTTTCATGAACCTCGGGTAGTTTGTGTCGTTCTCACTCGGTTTTTCCTTGCGCACGGTATTGTTATGTGATCTTAAGAATTTGGTGTCCTGTTATATGTCCCTAGGTGATCGGCCCACTCTTTCCTTTCTATCCCCTGTTCCTTGGAATTTCTTTCTCTCCATTGTTGATGGACCTCTACGGAGAAGAGTAATATTTGTGATCCCGTTTAGTAGTATTTCTCCTTCGTTATCCTCTATTTGTCTATCTCATGTTTTTTGTTTTTGGCTGTGGGCTTCGGGTTGGCCACATTATCACAAAAAAAAAACATCATTGTTGGTGACCGCAAACGGCGTTGTTTTGAAGGGCTACGTGCGTGATTTACACGAGCTTAAGTTCTGGAGCCGCCGTCTGTGACGGTTCGGTATTTTGGACCTTGACGTCGGGTAGTGGCGTAATTTTGTGTGGATATTTCGTCTTATAAAGATTTTGTCGTCTTTTTTTGTTTGTTTCGTTTGGAATCATCGATAAAAAAAATTGTTAGGTGGAAAGTTAGAATCGCGTGAACATGGATGATGAGGATTCGCAGAATGTTTCTTCAGATATGATCGATCAAGAAACAATTTCAGCATATACTTGGGATAAAATGAAAAGAAGTATGCGTGGGGTATGTAATGAACCTTTCGATATAAATTGCTTTTTTTTTTTTGTAATAAACTATTCTTAATGGATAACGGGTAGGGACTAATTGCTAAGAATCGCGCTTTTCTGGGAAAAGAAATCTCGGTAAATGGTATGAGACTATATTGCTAATCATGTTGAACACCAATTTAATGGGGGCATTACGCAATAGTGGGGAGGGCTATGAACAGCAGGGAAATTACGGGATAAAAATGCATAAAAATAGGGATTTACTCCCTGTCTGGCGCCGGGACTCTAGCTCGATGTGTAATGTTTGGCTATGTTTGAGCAATACTTTCGAGTGTGAGGAGGCTTACATGAAACTCCAACCTTCCATATTTCTGAGCGCTTCGCACTCGATACTTTTAAAAATCTGCTCTGGCTTGTTTTGATTAACCCCCCCCCCCCCCTTGTAGGCTCTGTGCATAGGTAATGGCTGGGTATGCTTGAACAGTATTTTCAGTAAGAGGGGGCTGCGCTTGAACATCATTTACACAGGATCACAGGTATTAAACTAAAGGTAAAAACTATAACTGCAACCTATCATGAAGTTAGGTTAGGTCTTCTGCATTTGACATGGCTAGGTGCCAGCAGTATGCAAGCCCTTCACTTCCCACACTAACAGGCAATACTTCTCAGTACAATTCACTACACTGAATACAATTTCCATGCTAAAACTCGACAATTAATGAATATAAATTACATTACAAATATAAGCTGCAAATATACGTCAAGACTTTGCTACAATTGCGTTTACACTACAAACGTTGCTGCAACGCTAAACATCTAAACACAACGCATTAAAAGTTATACAGCATTCAAGTATTTGTGCTTAACGTTGGCTTATCAGAATTCAAGATGTCACAAACAAGTGAAAATAAATGGTGCAGATGGCACGAACATTGCAGTACATTTTTATTCTCTTGATATTATACGAAATCAATAAACAAATAACGCAAAACCCATTTCAAATAATTGAGCATAATTATGAAGACTGCAGAANATATTATACGAAATCAATAAACAAATAACGCAAAACCCATTTCAAATAATTGAGCATAATTATGAAGACTGCAGAATGGGTTTTTTACAAATGGATGTGTTTTTAATTACAAACGCAGAATAAAATATTTGTCTATACACACCTTTATTTTTGTACCTGTTAACGTTGATTGTAAACATGCCAGTTTTCTTATGGTAACGTTCAGCTTTTAACATTTTGCGCCAAGTTGGTTGTAGACTAGGCTTTAGTGATGTATTGCAGATAACTAATGTATAGCACACTTTTCCCTTCTATTCTAAGGAGTCTGAACTCCACAAATGCTTGTATTTCCGCACAATAATTAGATTTATTTCGCGTGGAAATTATAGCAAAGAAAATATTGTAGTGGCACTTTCCATTTGTAAATCACACTTCACATGGTCAAATTCACACCGAACGCCTGTAGCTATGTTCAACTGTCATCCGCACACACCGACGGGCAACAGTCAACTGATTGATATATGGTACGGTAAAATTCAATCAGAATGGCCACAATTGATGCACATGTGTTTCCTTGAGTCCACCATTTATAGCACAAATGTATCACGGCGGTGCACATAAACAAAGCCTCGTGACCCCTCTGTGTACGATGTACTGTATATTTTCCGTACTACTTCTGCAGAATGAATTACAATCCTCTAGTGAATATCAGCAAGGTAAGCATTGCAAACAGCAGGATTAAATTGTATTTGGACACAGTTTGATTACGGTAGTTTATTCCTGTGCGTCCTTAGCGTTTCTGCATACGCATCTCCCGTGATTCACATATTGTGAATTTAGGTTTCGTATCATGGTTCAGCAACCCGATTTGAAATGTATTTTACGTCAATGTTACATGTTTCACCCCACAAATTCCTCTATCTTTATATAGTCCTCTCCACCATCACACCACAGGGTCAATGGCAACAACATGGTGACTTTTGTGTAAACGATTGGGAACAACCATTACTTGCCCCTAATTTTCTTTTTCATGTAACACACAATGTGGTAAAAATATGTGCATCAAAAGAATACACATGAAACATGCCTCATGATAGTTTATGTAAACAATAAGGTATGTTACTCAGGAACATTGAAATTTTTTTTTTGTATACTAACCACATAACTTTAATTAATGCAACTACATATTTGGAACTTGGGAGACCTAGTAGGAGCAAAATATAAATCAATTAATCTAAAGAAACCATTCCTTCAGATGAGCCCCTTGTCTTCATAATTAGCTTTTTCTGAAATAAAAGTTTAAAAAGGACGNTAAAGAAACCATTCCTTCAGATGAGCCCCTTGTCTTCATAATTAGCTTTTTCTGAAATAAAAGTTTAAAAAGGACAGGGGTTTACAGTCATTTGGGGTGACATTGTAGGTATTCACAGTTATTTGGGGTAACGTACCTGACAGGGCAACTTTATATCACCTATCTTATGAAGGGCAGAATAATTTCTGTATGTTACTGTTGTATTTATAAATCTTTTTTTTTCTATCAAGTTTACATTAATGTGGGAATTGTAAAGCCTGCATTTTAAATGAAAGTGTATGATGCAATGTTACTACACAGTTAGGCAAAACCATTGTTTAAATCTTGTTACAATGTTGGTGTAAAATTGTTATATTACCAGAGGGAGGGTGGCCCAACACTGCTGTTTGCCTAGGCCCAAAGAAAACTCTGTGTGGTCCTGTTCAGTGTAGGAAATGATTCTCTATTTTAGCAGGTTTTCATTATGGTTCTCAAACATAACAGCACTACCCAAATTAAGATAGTGGATCACATTTTTTTTTTTTTTTTTAAATGCTACATCATTATCATATCTACATTAAACAACAGTACCATAGCAATAAAATGGACACAGTACAATAANTAAAGAAACCATTCCTTCAGATGAGCCCCTTGTCTTCATAATTAGCTTTTTCTGAAATAAAAGTTTAAAAAGGACGGGGGTTTACAGTCATTTGGGGTGACATTGTAGGTATTCACAGTTATTTGGGGTAACGTACCTGACAGGGCAACTTTATATCACCTATCTTATGAAGGGCAGAATAATTTCTGTATGTTACAGTTGTATTTATAAATCTTTTTTTTTTCTATCAAGTTTACATTAATGTGGGAATTGTAAAGCCTGCATTTTAAATGAAAATGTATGATGCAATGTTACTACAGAGTTAGGCAAAACCATTGTTTAAATCTTGTTACAATGTTGGTGTAAAATTGTTATATTACCAAAGGGAGGGTGGCCCAACACTGCTGTTTGCCTAGGCCCAAAGAAAACTCTGTGTGGTCCTGTTCAGTGTAGGAAATGATTCTCTATTTTAGCAGGTTTTCATTATGGTTCTCAAACATAACAGCACTACCCAAATTAAGATAGTGGATCACATTTTTTTTTTCTTTTTAAATGCTACATCATTATCATATCTACATTAAACAACAGTACCATAGCAATAAAATGGACACAGTACAATAANTTTTTAAATGCTACATCATTATCATATCTACATTAAACAACAGTACCATAGCAATAAAATGGACACAGTACAATAATTCTATAGCCTAATTCACCAATTACAGTGTGTGGTACAGGTCCTTTCCAATAACCAATAAATGATTTACACACATCAGTTTCCTGTAAATGATATAAGAGTATTAAAAAGGATGTAAAAAATATTCTTAGTGACATGTAGACCTAATGCAAGTTATCAGTTAACATGTTTATCATGAGAGACAAAATCATTGAGATATATTTTTATAGCCAAGAAGACAGAACCCATGAGTACAAAATAAACGTAACTCATACAATTAAATGAAGTCATTGATTCCAGTAATTGTGCAACTAGTAATTTTGATCTCCCATTGTCAAAATACATGTAAGTAAAACACACAAAAAATATCTACTGGTACTGTAAGATTGGCACACAAGCACATCTGGACCCCATGAACTCCAGCAATAGATTGGCTGTAAACAGGCAAAAACCAGGTATAACCATCTTCATAAATGCCAAAAGGTAATAATGCAAAGTTGGAGTTTTTTCTGAAAAAGGGTTATGAGAGGGGCNATAACCATCTTCATAAATGCCAAAAGGTAATAATGCAAAGTTGGAGTTTTTTCTGAAAAAGGGTTATGAGAGGGGTAACACAACTGGAAATGGAAAATGGTAACTTTTAGCACTACTAATCATGTTGAAACATTGCGTAGGCACATTGTTATATTCACAGTACATCCTAAGGAATGCAATAATCTGGAGACATCGCAATAAATGCCAAAAACTACATTTATTACACGGGGTAATTATTAAGTTGTTCCTATTTGTTCCACAATTACATCAATATGTAGCTGCAAACTGGCCAATGTAGTTATCTAACAACCATACCATATGAGGGTCTGGAATGTGGAAGANCATCAATATGTAGCTGCAAACTGGCCAATGTAGTTATCTAACAACCATACCATATGAGGGTCTGGAATGTGGAAGAGGCGTCCTGCCGCCCAAATGGCGTGGCACAGAATTGAAAGCATCTGCCATCAGGAGTCGTAAACACAATCAGTAATTAATAAGTTTAGGGGCTTTTCTGTAAAAAATAAAAATAATTCACGGAAAATGGTATATTTCCACTCTACTAATTATGCAGAACACGAATATACTAGAGGCATTAATGTCCGACTAATTTCGTAATATGTGCCCACCTAACAACCTAACCCCGCAATGGATGAATCACTATTTTACATTTTTAAACTAACCTAGGATTGTTGGGTTTTACACTAACCTAGGATTGTAGGGTTTTACACTAACCTAGGATAATAGCGTTTAACACTAACCTAGGATGTTTGGGTTTTACACCAAACTACGAATGTAGGATTTTAGGGATTTAAAGGAACCGTAAAACACACCAAAAGAATGTAAATTGACTCGCCTAGGTAGGGGGCTGGTATAATTCATGTGACGTTAATGGACATAAACATATTTTGCAAGTTTTTTTTAATATGTTCTACTTATTTTAACATTACGCCCTCTTGAATATGAACAAGGTAAGCTGTGCAGAACCCATTAATGCAACTTTTGTTGATCTAGGACGTTTTGTTCAGAAACGTAAACAAACTGGCTATACTACTCGTTTTGCAATTTTGTTCAATTTTTTTCAATATGTTGTACTTATTTTAAAGCTACGCCCCTAGTATATTCGTGTTCTACGTGATTAGTAGAGTAGAAAAATATCATAATTTTGAATTTTTTTTTTTTTTTTTTCAGAAAAGCCTCTAAACTTAATAATTTCCAAAATAGGAAAATAGGAACATGCTGCCTTACCTGTGCTCCAAAGAAGTGTCACTTGTGGGCCACAAAAATACTTTTCATGTGTTATGTTTCGAATGCTGATGGCGGTCGGTCATGTGGATGGAAACTGCAAGCAGTTCAANTGGAAACTGCAAGCAGTTCGAGATTGACCACCACCCCAGATTTGTAAGCAACTTCAAAAGTTTATGGGCCTAATTAACTGGCTGCAGGCCTACATTCCTTGGTTTGCCATGGTGACTGCATTGATGATCAACCTGCTGTCCCCTGCCTCTGATACCACTGGACTCCTGTAGCACTGAGAGCATTTAAGCAGGGCATGCACCGTTTTTGCAACTGCCACACACTCTCTAGACTTGACCCTGACTGCCAGATCTACATGCAGGTGGATGCAATTCAAAATGTTGCTGGGACAATACTGTACAAGGAAGGAGATGTGTGATATGCGAGTGCCAAGTTCGGCCTGGTAGAAAGGAAATGCCATGTGAACAAGCGGAAGTGCCTCTAGTGGTTGGGTGAAATGCAGGGCCACCAGTTTAAGCTTATGCATTGGATTCTGCAGATCCAGGCATTCCAGTTCATAGTGGAGCATATTGCCAGAGGAACAACCAACTAGCAGACAAGTTATCAAGGAACCCGGACCCTGTAGAGTTTGTGGTGGGATGAGCTGCTGTCCCCACTGCAGCCCACATTGGAACAGAGACCAGAACCCAGAGGTAACACTGTGTACGATTCATAAGGTCAAGGGGGAAACCCAAACCTGCTTGAGCTCCAGCTAAATGAGTTGTTGGCACAAGTGCTGATGGCGTGAAAAGCTGATGAGGTGGTGGCCTTTTGGGCAGTAGAAAGCACCCAGGGAGTTTCACCTATGTTTCGAGTGCGAGGGGATGTCCTCTAGGCGAGAGGTCCTTGACCAAAGGCAAACTAGGCAGTATTCTCACCAGAGGGGATAAGTCAAGCTATCATATGCCAATTTCACTGCCATGCCTTGGCCTGCCATCTGGGTGGAACACAGACCAGAAGGCACATTTATACCGGCCAGAACTTGTGAGGAATATGAGGTCAGTGGTGTGGAGCTGCCAGCACCACAAGGCCAACTGCATTTGCTGCAAAGAACGACAAAAACCAGGAAACTCATAATGCCATTTGAATCTGTGGTGCTGCATATGATGGGCCCATATCTACAGGCACCTCTGGTGAAACGCTTCATGCTGGTGGTGATGGACGTGTTCTCAGGTGGGTGAAAGCCTATCCATTGAGCAACACACATGCCACCATGCTAGCCAAGAAATAGGAGACCGAGTTTTTCATCAGGTTGGACTATCCGAAGATCATGTGTAGAGACAATGGAACCCGGTTTTCCTAATGTAGGTGCAGGAAGTTCCACGCAAGCTAGCAGTTAGAACACTATATGACCATACTATACCACCCAAGAGCAAACCCCACAGAGCACAGAAACCAGGAACTGAAGGTTCACCTTCAGCTTGGGGTGAGGAACAATCATCCCAACTGGGATGTGCATGTCCTGAAAGCCCTGTTCTGTGTCCATCAGTGAGTGAACAATGCTGTCTGTTTCTTACCTGCCGCTCCGATATAGAGCGGAGAACTTCTGCTACCAGGGCAAACCCCAGCCCGAGCAGCTGGATGAGAGGATGCACCAACTGAAGGATATCAGACAGGAAGCTATGACAATCCAGGAAGGTTTCTAAGCAGAACTCACTGACACAGTGAATAAATTACTTGCAAGGCTGTGACTGGGAGACTTGGTGTATGTGCATGAGAACACACTGTCTGCAAGGAAGTGGCACTTTTGTATAGACTTCGCCCCTAAGTGGAATGGGTTGTTTGAGATTGTGCAGCAGTAGAGCACCACCTCTGACATTGTGAGCACAGGCATGCAGCACACCTGTAATTGGCATCTGGGGGACTTTTGGTTGGAGGAGGCAGAGAATGAGCCACCTGTGTGCCCCGGGGGGGNTCTATTCCCACAGACCCCAGTGGGAAGGAGGACTATCCCCCGGAAGTCTGAGAGTCCACTAAAATCTCATAGCTGGAGCCAGCCCCGACGGGATCTGGATCTGAAAGTGATGATGAAAAGCCTGGCGGGGGGATGTGAGGAACCCACAGCTTTACCTGGCTCACCTCATGATCCCGTGCAGAGTATCTTGTTCGGACCCATGGTAATGGCCCCAGAGAGCAAAGGAAAATAAAGGGAATACTCCTCAAACCAATTCCAAATGTTGTGGCCTCCAAACCTGTCACTGAGCAAGGCATACTTTACGGTATCAGTGGAAGAGCCAGAGAGCGAGGATGAAGGAGAGCCCTGGAACGCGTGAGAGGAACTAGACGTGATCATAGCTGAGCCGGATGCGATTGTATAACCACAGCGGCTCAAGCAAGAGCACTGCTAAAGTAAGTGGGATCAGAAAAACATAACAATATTAAGCTAGCTGTCCCACTTAGAGAACAAGCCACCACAAGAGACCCAAAGAAAAATGCCAGAGTTCACCCGAGGCTGCTCCAAAAATGGACTCATCAGCCTGTAGAGGAGACTCAAGTAGCTCGAATATGGCGTGGTCGTACTCACCATACAATTTACGAACAAGGCGCATACCCAGGTCCCTCCACAATTGTACAGTAGATCCGTGTAATACATCAGTTGTTTTTAAAGACTTCTCAAAGCTGTAAGTGATATATCCCCACTCCAGGCATGCCAGTACGTGACAATGTGTTGACGTCTTGACTTGAAAAAAAAAGGGGGGGGGCATTTGACACAGGCCACTAGCCCTGTCCAGTGTCCCCTCGAGGCCCACTTCATCCTCTGTACACAAACTAAGTGCATGCTTCTGGTGGAGGCTGCGAGGAAAGGATGCTACATGCTACCACTGGTCATTAGAGTTAGCTGTTGTTGGGAGTTGGACATGGCCGGGTGCAATCTCGCGTTGGGGGTTTTTACAGCTGTGACAATTATAATTGGCATTGGCATTAAATATCAACAACAATAATTATCCAGAATAGGGGCTTTTCTGAAACACGGGTACGTAATACCTGTAAATGGTATTATGGTCATTACTAATCACACTTAGGAATTTTATTGGGGGTTCACATAATTTGCATTATATACCATGAAATGTGATGGTGATGAAGGTTATGAAGATCAGAATGTTTCTGTGGTAAAACTTGTGAAATTTATGTCTAGTATCTTTTGTTTGAGTTGCTGAATCTTGCTTAATGCGAGCGCCTCTGGAAATTAAACATTATTATACAAAACGTTAAGTCACAAGGTATGTTTTGCTGACGCTATAAGGTTTTACAGCTATAAACCACGGTAATCAAGCAATGTCGGATTATCATTTAATTTTGAAGAATTTTTCAATGCATATTTTTTTTAATATTCAACTGATTGTACTTCGTAATAAATTATACAAGTAGTAGAAAACATAGATATACTGTATTTAATAAAAAAAAATGTTCCCCAGTGCTCTTTACTTGTAGTTGATATGCATCGCCATGATACATATGTTTAACAACAATGCACAGACATGAAACAACTGCGAAACAATTTTGGTCTTCCGTTTCAATCTTTACCTATTTTATGGTAGTGTGCGGAATTGCAGTGTACAGTGTGAATTTGACTGTTTGAAGGCTTGTGATTATGAGTGCTATTATGTCATAATACGAGTGTTTGCGTGGGTTTACACAAATTGAATAACATTCAATTGTCCTATATGTGTGTTATCAAAAACACATCGCAAAGGAGCTATATTTGCCGCTTACATGGGTGAGTAATGTAATTTATACTGTAGTGTTGCATATGAATGTGGGAATTGGACTTACATACTGATGCCACTAGCTAGGTAAAATGTAGTAGACCTTACCAAATCAAACCTAACTTCACAATATGTAAACCGTAGGGGATGGATGAACCGACGCGAGATTACTTATTATACTTTTTCTAACACACTATCTCATGTTGGCCCACGCTCCCTCTATAATCTTATATTGTGAAGTTAGGTTAGGTCATCTTGCATTTAACATGGTTAAGGAACCCAAATGACATGTAATTAACATAAATTTTACGTGTTTTACTCCACAATTTCCTACATCTTCATAGTCCTCCCCACTATCGCATTTGGTAGTATGTAATACAAATATTGTGATGCCCCTATTTCCTAGTAAATTCGTGTTCTGTGTGATAAGTAATGTAGACATATACCATGCTGGAAGTATTTTTTTTCTTTCGGAAAGCCTTTATTCTGGATAATTACGACAACAGTAATAATTTCAACTTTCACTTGGGCTCGCGCACGGTGCTCACTGGTACGATAATAAGTGAAATAGTAGAGATAAGCATTTTAATCTTGTAAAAAATAAATGCATGTATTTTAATAACATTGTAAATAAATTAAGAAAAATTTAGCTCTTATTTTATTAAGACCTCCATCCTTCATGAACTTGGATACACCGTAGGTGACTTGTAGCACTAGTGTTATAGGTGGGAGTGGGCTGGAGGCAGTTATTCCTTAATTGATTTGTAAATTAAATTAGCCAGTAGGCAATTGGTTAGTGAGATTAAAAAAGGAATAATATTAGCTGTAGGCCTACAAAATTAAAACAGTTTTGTGCAAACATCACTGTGAATGTTAACAGGAAAAATGTCAGCAGAACGAAGCACTGAGAGCATTAATAGAGGAGCTAAGTAGCCAAACTGAGTGCAAGTGTAAGTAGCTCGAGGAAAAATGATGTAATTAACTAAATAAGTAGTTTAACCCTCCATCTGGCGCACCTCTGGGACCCACGGGTTCGGGCACAGTGCGCCTGACAGGCGCCAACAGAAAATCGTCACTCACACCTAATTAACTAAATTCTAATGCTCTTAAAGTGATCAATGACCTTCATTAGGATGTACAAGGAGATAATAAACGAGATGTGATAGAATAAACCTCATTTATTAACCTCAAAGCTAGTAATACAGAAAATACTGAAATTACAAAAATACTGAAAACCCGCTACCATATTACCTTCAGGTTACATGACAACAAATTAAATGAACATTAAAATTAAGAACAAAACACAAAATATACCCCACTACAATCAGTCTCACTCAGAATCACTGCTGGAAAGTTGTGCAGTAGAGATGCATTGGTATTGTGAAGTGCAAGGTCGACAGACCATATTTGCATGAGGCAGACAGATCGCCTGGTGACATTTATGGCATTCATAATTAGACATCCTTGAGGTGATGCATCTACGTCTTTTTGGAGGTTGGCGTTTGGGGGATTTCTCTCAATCATCGTTGGGGCAAAATCTTTTCAAGCGGGTTTGCAGGTTGCTTGGGATTCCGGACGTCTTCAAACTTCTTCTGCTTAGCTCTCCAATCATCAGTTCATGGGCCAACCTTTTCAGGTACACTCTTCTACGCAGTGGTTCGAGTTTATTGCCAAGGTAAATGATTTGGGAATTGATGCCACCCACATTGAGCATTGCAGAGAAGATAACCATTGGCCAGCGCTTGATGTTTCGGCTTTCGCTGTTAGAAGCGCACATTTGATCTGCAGTATCAACGCCACATTTGGATTGATTATAGAACGTGATCACCTCTGGTTTCTTTTGCTCTCCAGAGTCAGGATCAATGGCTTTGTAATCATGAAGCGAAGATACAAGAATGATGGCTTTCTTCTCACGTGGGACATAGGAAACCAGAAACTTTTCATTATTGAAGCCGAACATACTGCTGTATTGTTGTTTTCCTTTCACATTTACAAAATCTGGTGGCAACTCTNATTGAAGCCGAACATACTGCTGTATTGTTGTTTTCCTTTCACATTTACAAAATCTGGTGGCAACTCTCTTTTATTTTTTCTGATAGTTCCAACATAGGACAGCTTTTTTTTCCTTCAAATCATCGATGAGATCTGTAGAAGTGAACCAATGATCAGCAGTAATGTTGCGAGCAGATCCAAATATAGGCTCGGCCATTCTCTTCACCACATCACTTGGCTTGACACAGAAAGGTCCTGCTGGCTGTTGTCCAGCATAAATTTCCATGTTGATTGTGTAAATCATCCTAGCATCAACGAGAGTAAAACATTTGATACCGTATTTATTTGGTTTTGAGGCCATATACTGGCGAAAAGAACATCTACCTTGAAATCCAGGAAGCATTTAGTCTATAGTGACATTCTCCCCAACGCTGTAGCTCTTCCANGAAAAGAACATCTACCTTGAAATCCAGGAAGCATTTAGTCTATAGTGACATTCTCCCCAACGCTGTAGCTCTTCCAACAATTTTCCACAAATTTTTAAAAAACGTGACGAATTGGAGCAAGCCTGTAAAATTCTATTCGTTGGGTTTGTGTAGTTAAGTCGTCAAAATGAAGGCAACGTACAAGGGTCTTGACCCGTTTCAAATTCNGAAAAGAACATCTACCTTGAAATCCAGGAAGCATTTAGTCTATAGTGACATTCTCCCCAACGCTGTAGCTCTTCCGACAATTTTCCACAAATTTTTCAAAAACGTGACGAATTGGAGCAAGCCTGTAAATTTCTATTCGTTGGGTTTGTGTAGTTAAGTCGTCAAAATGAAGGCAACGTACAAGGGTCTTGACCCGTTTCAAATTCATAACAATACTGAATTTTTCAACTCCATCACCGTCTCTCCCCCAAAGTTCCTCCAGACTTTGACGATTTCCTTTGTACGCTCCTGCTAGGTACAATAAGCCAATAAAAGCCCTAACTTCAATGACATCCGTGGGTCTCATGTCCCTCTCTTTTGCAAACTGGACCTTGATAATGTCAATGCACTGGTTTGTACACCTAACAATTGTGTCAAGGATTTCATCACTGAATAAATTATGCNGACCTTGATAATGTCAATGCACTGGTTTGTACACCTAACAATTGTGTCAAGGATTTCATCACTGAATAAATTATGTCAACAATCGACTGCAGTTTGAGCATTCTTAGCATGTCCTTTGACTCCAGGAAGGTGAGTGATAATGTTGTGAGGTCCCTTGCGACAACGTTTCTTGAGCGGATTTTTGGACCACTTGGTTTTCTTATCTTTTCCGCAGAAATATGCATCATCATAATCACTAGACTCCTCACAATCTTGCTTCATTCCTGAATCGCCTTCACTTTCCTCCACCTCATCTTGAGAATCAATGTCACTCTCTTTCCCCGTATCCTCAGTGACTGACGGGTCTTCCTCGTCCTCATTCTGCAGCAAATCTCTTATTTCTGCAAGGTGACTGGAGTTAGTCAAATCGAAGTAGAATTTACAGGCCATTTCAGCAGAAAATCTAAATCAAAAAAGAGAAAACACAAACATGAGTACAAGTTTGGGTGCAATGTGCCTGCGTGGCCACACTGGATAAAAGTTCATATTTCCACAAAATATCCACACCCTTTATAATCATCATTCATAAAATGAGCAAAATAAACAATTGTGATGAAAATAAATAGAAATACGAACCTTCTAAAAGTCGGACGAGTTCAGGCGCAACCGGCTTGAGAGGCCAGGATAGTCAGTACTGCAATCCAAGCAAGCCAACTTTGCGGCACCTGTCAGTCCCACTGTGCCCGGCAGNAGAGGCCAGGATAGTCAGTACTGCAATCCAAGCAAGCCAACTTTGCGGCACCTGTCAGTCCCACTGTGCCCGGCAGAGGGTTAAATGAAACTGTTTATACCCAAATGAGTAGTGTAAAACAAAGTGAAAACTATACTGTAAATAGTGTTAATGAGAATGTAAACAGTCAAATTACCAAAGCAAGTGACTTATTTAGTGGACAAGAAATTATACACAGTAAATGAAGATATAAACAAGAAAATAGATATTATAGATAGGAATATAGAAGGCATTAGCGAGTTAGCAATTTCAGGAAATGACTGGACAAAATAAGTGACAGTGGAAATGAAAGAATGACCAGTGTAAATAAAAAAAGTGGAGGGTGTATGTGAAATGATGTACAGTGTTGAGAATACGGGAAGTGCATTGAAGAAGTAATGGCAGGAATTTCTTCAGCAGTGGAGTGGTATGCATGTTGTGATAGCTGAAAAGCATGGTTACACGATCACCAAGCAGACAGCTGATGAAAGGGCAGATAAAGAGCAGGTTGTTGTGGTCAATACAGCAACCTCGGAGGGTGGGCAGCAGCTTTGCGGCATTGTCATGCAGCCAGGAGTGGGGAAGGGGCTCGCAATTCAGGCCCAGCCCACGACTTCTAATGTGTAGGATGAATTGGGGCTTTGTATGACTTTATGAATATAATTAATGTTTTTAGTTTACCCAGAAATTTTCACTGGGCACGGGTTACACTTGAATGGTTGATGAAATCACCAAATTGACTGTTTCAGTATGTAAATTCCAACCTCTAATAGAGTTAAACCTTTTACTTGATAACCAAAAAACTAGGTAATAACCCTGTTAGTAGTACATGAAGGGCTTAGTCATATATGTAAAAATACTATCGTAAATAATTACAGTAATAGTGATAGAAACATATTGGGTAAATCAATTAATATTACTAATTCAAAGTATGCTAACAGAGTATTTTTTGGGAATTGTCAGTCTATCATTAAAAACTTTTACAGTACTCGCTTGAATTCAGTACCTTTATGTATTTTTCATCGAAACATTAAGGGTCTTAAATAAATTAACAATATCTATTAATGATTTTTGTAAAACATTTAGAAAAATCATTTAGATAATTTGTATTACTGAAATATTTCTTACTGCGACAATTGTTGGACAGTTAAAAATACCTGGATGTATACTGTGTTCCAATTTTTGTAGGACTACAAAAAAAAATTTAGGTATAGTTGATATTAAGTATTCTATTGTAAGTGTTAAACAATTCTGTTGCTGTGTATGTGTCCAAACCAGAAATGGAAAGGTTATTGTTGTGGCAGCGTACAGCGTCTCGGAAGGGGACTTTGAAATATTTGTAATCAACTAGAGCTGTTGGTAAATTTTCTTTGTAAAAATGGAGTAGAACTAATTAATACTTTGTGGAGACTTTAATATAAATTATTTATCCAATGCTGAGGGAAAATTTGAGCTTACTCCATGCTCCTAACTTTTAACTTGGTTTCGAAAGTTGATTTCCCTACTAGAATTCAAAATAAATCTTGTACTGCTATTGATAATATTTTTGTAGAATCACAAATTGCCAGTTTATGCACTATTTACCCAGTTGTTAATGGTCTATCATATCATGATGCACAAATTCTGTCATTACCTAACAGATTAAATTATTTCAGTAATCCTGAATGTGTAAAGAAGTTATGTTATTTTACTAATGACTCATTACATCAATTCCAAATCCTAATGCATAATAATAACTGGAATGAAGTTCTACAGGCTAATTATGTAAATGCTAAATTTAACACATTCCTGAATATTGTACTTTGAGCCTTTGAAAGCAGTTTTCCTTTTTGTTATCTAAAAAAAACCTAACCAACATGTTAATAAGTGTATTAGTAAGCATATAAGTGTTTACTGTAGGAATAAAAGAAGATTATACCGTCTACCCATGAACACAAATGATGTTCAAATAAAAGAACACTATAAAATATATTCCAAAATACTAACACATGTGATTAATGAAGCTAAAAAAAGGTACTATTGCAAGCAAATAACAGTTAGTAGGGCTATGAAGAAGTATGTAAGTTACGTGTAATTTGGGTTCCTTAACTACGTTAAATGCAAGAAGACCTAACCTAACTCAACTTAACTTCATGATATGCGATTACTGGGGGAGAGTATGCCAACACGAGATAGTGTGTTAGAGAAAGTGTAAGCACGCTCACGTTGGTTCATCCACCCCTTATTATTTACATATCATGAAGTTAAGTTTAATTTTGTTAGGTCTTCTGCATTTTACATGCCTAGTGGCAGCAGTACGTAAGCCCGTCAATTCTCACAGTCTTATGCAAAGCTACACACTACAATTAACTACACTTACTTTCCATGCAAAAACCTACAGTATAAATTAGGTTACATACCCTTGTAAGCAGCGAATATAGCTCCTTAGTGATTTATTGCTGATAACACATATAGGACACGTTAACGTCTATTCAATTTGTGAATTATATTTGCTATGTAATATCTGTAATTGTACATTTTAAACAGGTATTTTCCCAGGAATGTTGAAAGTTGCTGTAGTCAAACCTCCTTTTAAACAGGGTGTGAAAACATATGTATCTAATTATAGGCCCATTTCTTTATTGACTACTTTTTCTAAAATACAAAATTGACAGTCATTTTTAGTAGACGGTTAAACCACTTAAAATGTAAAAATATAATGGTGGCCTCACGATTGAAGGGCACAAAGAAAGAATGATCACTGTTACAAAAACCTAATTGTACAGGAGAGCATTTGCAAAGTTTGTAGGCGTAAAACGCCATAACTACCCCACTGAATTTACCTACAATGTTTTTACTGCATAAAAGGAACAATTTACTGAAATGCTAAAAGGCAGAAAGGCCACAAGTGTTTTGCGTATAATAATTAATTTATAGAACTCATGCACTGACCTTTATTTCACTGTAATTTGTTGGGAAGAATATACTAAACTGTCATTAATTGTTACAAAACTGCTGTCTTTATTGTTTATTATGTTGAAAGTGTACATCAAAAGACAAAATAATGTTAAAGTTCCAAATTCCACAAAATATTCTTGTTTGGCTATACAGTCCTTAATGTCACAATGTCCTTTTATGTACCAACTACGCTAGGCCTTGTCGCATCTGAAATACAAACAAAAAATGAGTAAAGATTGTCATTGTTTGTACTTGGAGTGGCATTTTGTAAATATTCCCTATAAACTCAACTTTACCTTTAGTAATCACGTCTCTTTCCTCTGGAGTGTCAAGGCTGAGAACAGGTAGTGAATCACAGAAGTCTTGTGCTTCTTGTATAGAAAATCTATTCACGGGTTGAAGTCCATTATGCCCTGCTTTGGGTAACGGGATACGACCTACATATGAATTTTTGGGCTCAACAATACGTTGCGGTTCATGTAGGGGTATCGGGGCCTTCTTTCTTTTTACAATGACTGTAGAACTGTAAGCACAGTGCAGCAGTCACGATGTTGAACAGTTTGTGTATTTTCGGCTGTCACAATCAGTTGTCTGAGAGGACGTTTCGCAGCTGCGAATTTCGTACTGTAGTTTTCTTCCAAAGCAATTCCCCCAAAGTCTGTCGTACATTCTACAACCTGGAAAGGGCTTGGCTTAACTCTGGCACTGACAATCTCCTCTAGCCTGTCTCCCATTATTTCTGCTGGGGTATTTTGGCTTATGAGGGCCAATATTCCTATCACACACCATATAGGAATGACCTCTTACTGGGTACGTGACTGTTACTTTATCAGACCTCTTCAAAACTGCTGTGGTGTAATGTAAAAATCATATAACAGTCCAATTCTTGTTCTGTCCATTACATGAATCACAAAACATTTGAAGTTCACAGACATGATTGACCAAGAAGTTTGAAAAAAGTGAGGATATTGAAACTACATTATCACACCCTTTCTTACCTATTGTATGGTCGTAGGTGTAAAATTTGGAGGAGCCATCCTAAATATCATGAACATTAAACAGATAAAATTACAGTTGTCATTTATAGTACATGTTGTTTGTGGCTATGTTTGAGATAGAAAGATTTCTTCCAAAATCTATAGTGATTGCTTCACATTGTTTGGATTTTGGTGCTTGCTTTCTTGCTGTTTTTTTCTCTGTGTAAAACCACTCAGCTTTCTTTTTTGCGTAGCTCCATTTCTGTATGCAATGATTTCAACTGTTCATCAAGTTTTTTTCATATCCTCTACATTTGTTGGGTTTGTTTGACCTTTTCTATATTGTGTTCCTGAGCTTTCTGCGCATCACAGGTACTACATGTATATCAGTACGGGGATACCCAAAAGAGATATTAAATTACATACGAAATAGTTCCTAAACGTTTCATATGAAATTTCAATATTGGGCTTATTTCCTAGAAACATACCTAACAGCTTTTTAACATTCAAGTCTTCAAGCTGATATATTTTGTCTCTCTTTTAGGCTGTAATGGGCTTTACACCCTTTAAGAGACTTGACGAAGCTGACAATTGCCTCATTAATTGAATCGAGTAATTTATTTTTCCCTCAATTCTCGTTTTCTCCTTTTATCTGTTGGCGCCATCCGTGTTGTTGCAAGTGCTGTTTGAATTGTTTGATGACGACGAGCTCTTACTCCAAACATGTATATAAATCCCTTGAAACTGACTGGAATCTTGGCAAGACTATCCTCTTTGAGAAACACAAAATTTTAAGCCTAAGAAAGATTACTAAGATTGGCAATCTCTTCATTTTGTCTGGGTTGCCTTTGCTTCATGGGATGTACACTAATCAAGTCGGATAGGTAAGCATTGTGCGAATTCCTATCGCCTAGGGCATTAAAATCCAGAATCAACTTAACTTGTTCGTTTTTAGAAATGGTCACAAAGCACTGACATCGCTTACATTGACAATCTTCACCTGTTTGGTATGTAATATTTCTCAACTTTTTTGTAGCTTCAAAAATACTACCGTACTTACGTCTTGTTTTAGAGATGCTATCTTAAACACTGACCTCTTCACTATCACTCACACTTTTACTAATTATTATATGTATAATGAAAACACTGTAAACTTAAAATAATCAGCAGAACAAAACAAACAGGACGTGGCATGTGAGCTGAACAACAGCATTTGGTCGTGGCAGGCAGGGTGCCTGACTGTGCGTTACTTGGCCGTACGTGCGCGGCTCTGAGCGTCACTTCTCTGCATACACTTATTTCCGAGGTAAATATCATGGACTCTGTTCGCTTGTTGTCTGTGGCAATATCATGTGGTTGTAGCTTACCCTTTAAACTACCTAATGGCACCTCTAACTAAAAATTGATCATTTTCCACTATGTTCATTCTTTCTTTGCACCCTTCAGTTTGGTTTTAGGGAGAGTATCACAACCAATAATGCAACTTTTAAATGATAATGAAATCTTATTAGCCATAAATGATCATAAGTTTGTGACCTAAAATAAGTCTTTTGATTGTGTTAACCATTCTATCTTATTAGGTAAACTCTTTATTTGTGGAATAAAAGGGAATTTTCATAAAATGTTAACATCTTACCTAACAAACAGATCCCAGGAAGTCAATTTGAAATGTATTTCCTCAACAAGTGAGATAATTAAGCATGGGGTACCACAAGGATCAATTTTGGGCCTGTTGTTGTTTTTTCTGTATATTAATGACCTTCCCTTTTACATAGGTTGCAAATTGTGCATAAATGTAATCAAACCAAATACATAGACTGTATTTTTCAGTATAAATTGCCAATATAACAGAGTTTGACATTGAGTTGATATTTTTATGTACCACTTGTACCCAATAAATCTCTTTCATGTGGAAAAAATTTTCAGGTAACAAATAGTAATTAAAAACATTCCGAAGAAGGGAAAAAATTTGTTGAGCTCCATAGACTGTATGAGAAAACTGTGTTGCAGGATGTTGGTGCACATCATTGAAAAGGAAAATTATTCAGTCTAATTATCAACTTGTAATAAAAAAATTTTTTGTATTGGAAATATCTATTTGCAAATCTTGGGAGCAATATATTACACGTATGATAAAAGTGCCCAGTTCCTTAACAGTTACTTAAAGAAGCACTTAGTGTTTATATACACATAACTTTTAGAGAGAAGGGTAATAAAAAGGTATATGCCTAGTTATACACTGCTGAAGGAAAAAAGAATGTAAAAAAATATTTACCCTAGTTTTATGTTCATTTGATTCAATACTGTCAAATACTTGCATTTTTTTTATAATAATCTAAAATACTGCTGTTAAAAAGATAGCAAAGATTTTAGTCCCACACATTAATTGGTTTTCTTTATTTACTTATACTGTAAAATAATTTATATTACAGGCTGGTTTCCGAGAAGGTTCTTCAGCTGGTTGGGACTTGGCATTTCAAACTGGCTTTGATGTTGGTTATGCACAAGGTTACAGTGATGGACTTTTGCTTGGTGTTCTCAAAGGCATAATGAGGTGAGTTACATCGTATGGTGTGTACTTTTTGTTTGATAATCGTTCTATGCTCGGTTTGTAATAAAAACCATTGCCACTGCTTTGTCATCTCATCTTTATTAAGAATGCAATGCAACTGAACAAAACCTTAACAACTATATACTCTCCGAGAACAAAAACACAACACTAAAGTAAACAGGTTTGCCAACATCACAATACAAAACATTCAACAGTTAACATTTTTTACATAGTGAAGTTCTCATTTATGTAAGTAGTACTAAAGGTGTAAGTTATGTATTATTTACTGTTTTATATCTTAAAATTTATTTTCCTGTTTATGGCTTCTACCATTGCTATTAGTAAAATTGAAAACAAGGAATGGGGAGAGGGGGAAACTTGACTGTTTTAAATTTTTGTTTGTTTGTGGAGTAGGAAGGAGAAAGTAATTTTTATCATATTTGGTCTTGATTAATCCTCCGTCCTTTGTTAAAGATAGCATTTATTATTTTGACAGTATACAATGTAGTGCTGATGTTATGTTGTATAGACGAGTGTTTCTCAACCGCCCAGCTGCGGCCCAGTACTAGGCCGTGGCATCAATTTCACCGGGCCGTGAGGTTCTCCTANAGTGTTTCTCAACCGCCCAGCTGCGGCCCAGTACTAGGCCGTGGCATCAATTTCACCGGGCCGTGAGGTTCTCCTAGACTGTAACCATAGATTTACTCCACCCCAATCAGATGGAGGGAAATAATCCTCATTTCTCTTCTCCCTCTTGTTCACACTATCATGCCAATTTTTTAACTTAAAATTTTCCTTATTTAAGAAAGACTTGTTGCAGACTCTTTGTGTCTGTCGAAGCTAGGAATATTGGTTTCCTAGTGTTGCATTGCCAAAAAAAAAAGAGCATTTAAAAAAGAGCATAAATTAGTTACTAGTATATATTGTTTCCTTTGTAATACCGTACATGGAAAGAAGAAGAAAGTGTATCTTGATACAAGAACGAGAGTTAGACTTTATAGTATAGGCAACGCCGCGCGAGTCAGTTGCAGGTATGCATGTTTGATGCATTACTTGTTGGTCCGTTCGCTGAATTACTTTTAAATAAAATGCTATATAGCGGCACAATTTGTGTGCAATATGGAAGAGTTAGAATATGCTTCTTGATAATGAACGTGGGGAACACAGTATTAACTGTAGTGAATAAGCGCATGTTTCAAAACCAGGGTGCTCGGAGTTTTTGAAATTTACAAGTATGCATATTAAAATTTTAATATGAATAAGAGACGAGGAACTTTGTTTAATTTTGGTGTAAAAAATCTTGTCTTGAAGATGTTTTTGAAGTTACAAATGGTGATCTAACCACTTTAAACCTACGGAGCAATATCCAGGATGTGTAAAATGCAGATATCTACCACAGAAAACAGAGAAAAATGCCTGAATTCACTTGTAAGTTCATAGACAGCTATTTAAAGTTTGGTTTTATACAATACTCTTACACCGACAAATTGTCACAACCTCAATGGGAAATTAAACTATAAAGCCATTGCAGCTTACCAGACACTTTAACACAAAACATTCCAATCTGGCTAACAAACCCTCAATGGGCTTAAAAGAGATGCACTAAAAATGGAAGAGAAAATTATTTCCAACCTTCAACCACTGTTACTATACTCCTGATACCATACTGTATAATATCATTGCAGATTGTTAAATGTTAAAATTATTGTTCGACCGGTTCTCAAAACCTCAATGTTAAGAGCTGCCCAAACTCACCACTCCATCATTATTCCATTGGGGAAAAACAAATTAATTTTGTTGCAAGTTAACTGAAAGATATCCCATTATCAAATGATACTGTTTAAAAGTGGATATCTGATATGACAAAATGTACAGAAACACAATTCATTAAAAAAAAAATTTTAAGATGTGAATTTTTTGCTTTACATATGGTTGAATCTACAGATATTCAGAACAACAGCATTTTACTAAAGTATGTGTGATATAATTTACTACGTTGAAAGTGACATGAAGAAAGGCCTAAGTATTTCTGAATTACCTATGCATGCCAACAACAGTGAAATTTTAAAAGTTATAAATTGTTTTACTGATGAGAAAGGTTTCAAATGGAAAAATTATGTTCGAGCTTGTACTGACAGCACTGTCTATCTTACAGGTAGAAATTCACGTTTAGTTACTGAAATTAAGAATACTGCGGCCAATAATTTATTGTCAACACATTGCTACATTCGTAGGCAAATGGCACGTGATCTTAATGAAGTCCTGTCTCCATCTGTTAAAATTATTGATTATATAAAAAACAGTGCTTTAAAAATAAGACTATTAAAAGCATTGTGTGTTGAAATGGGCTTTGATTATCAAAATCTTCTTTTCCATTGCTAAGTTTGTTGGCTGTGCTGGATTAAAGTTTTCAAGATGTTATATGAGCTCCAAAAGGAAGTTAGTTTTTTCTAACTAGTAATTAAAACTACCTTTTCTATTATTTACAGGATATGGTATGGGTAGCCAGGCTGGCATATCTCAGCAACATATTTTCTTACATTAACAAGTTGAATTTAAAACTTCAAAGTCCAGGTACAACTATATTTAATACTTGGAACAAGGCTGAATCATTCAAAGAGAAACTGAAACTCTGGCTTAATATGATTTCAGAAGAAAAATATGAAATTTTTCAGTTGTACTTACGATTACATTATGGAAGCAGATGTTTTCTATCCACAGAATTCAGTTTCAGATATTGTTGCTCACTTGAAGATATTGTTGCCGTTTGAAAAGTATTAACCAGAACATGAGGATCCCCAAAGGCAAAATGCGTGAATTGCGAACCCATTCATTGAACACAGACATCCTGTTACCATGACGAGATCCTTCAACTTTTGAATTATCTTCAGACAAAGAATTAGAAAGTTCTTGTAATACCAAGAGTAATTCTAAATTCTGTATAAGAAGGAAAACTGAATATCCAAATTTACATGAAAGAGCAGTGAAATTTCTTCTTTGTTTTTCCACCACATATCTTAGTGAAACTGCATTTTCTTCCATGACTGTGCTTGATATGAGACGGAGCCACCGCCTGTAACTTTCTGACTGTCTATATTTGGCTATCACTTCAATTCATCCCAGAATTAATAAGCTGTTGAACAGGAAACAGGAACAGAAGTCTAACTAGTGACTAGGTAACTAAAACCTTTAAAAACNAGAATTAATAAGCTGTTGAACAGGAAACAGGAACAGAAGTCTAACTAGTGACTAGGTAACTAAAACCTTTAAAAAATTACATCGTTAGTGCTCTATTCTGTGTTTGTGATCAGCTTCTGTCTACTAACAAATATCATTATTTCTCCCTATAAGTTATTTACTATAACCACGCGAGCGAAGCCGTGTGCACAGCTAGCAAGTACATATTTCAGTGACAAATCAACATTCTTTTGTTGCTTCCCATTCTCAGTTGACTTTCATGGAGAGTAACAGTGCATATATGATTTTCTCATTATCTTTTTTTTTCAAACCAATATCTTTAAAATAATAAAATAAGACCCTGGTGAATTTTAAATTAAGACAAATTAATATAATATTATTGGCCAAAGAAAACTACAGTCTGTACAAGATTTCATTAATTATTATGTAATGTATGGATTTAAAAAGTATGAAAACATATTTACAAGTAAACTTGGTGCGGCTGGGCCCTCATCATTTTACATTTACATATTTTACATTTATATATTCATTCACAAATAACAACAATCATCATTTTTGGACATCTCATTGTCACACAAATTACATAAATCAAATAAGAATGAAAATCTTGTAAGATTATAATGTATGCATGCAATAATTAATTCAGCCTAATAAAAATATATGGAACAGTCAAATTTTTAAAAAGCCAAAATGTACATCAGAAAGTAGTTTAAAATAATATTAATAACAAATCAAATTTCAAAATAGCATATTGAATGTAGCCAAATAGATTTTACCCTAGATTACAAAATAAAATAAAATAAGGTAATAATATAATTATGGTAACAGAATAATATTATTATAATAATAACAGAGCAGCAAGTCTACAAATTCTGTAAAATCAATCCAAAGTATCGTCAAAAAACTCTTGAATGCTATAATTGCCTTTCCAGATAATAATTTTAAAAGTATAATTTTAAATGTATTGATTTGTAAAATTGATTTTATGTAAATTAGTAATTTATTTTAAAAAAATTAAAAAAAAAAATTTTTTACAGGGACTGTTTTACATGACACTTAATATGGAAATCATCATATTTTTATTGTATTGTATTAATGTAAATTACTATTACAGTAAAACCTTGTTAATCCTTCCCTTGTTGATCCGGATCTCTGGATAATCCAGATGTTTTTAATTTAATGTTCACGTAGATAATATGTAATATGAAGTTGATACTAACCCTCAGTGTTAGGGCGTAGGAATATGTTGACGCTACTATCCCTAGGTCCAATTTACCAAATAAATTCACCTCCTTNAGAATTAATAAGCTGTTGAACAGGAAACAGGAACAGAAGTCTAACTAGTGACTAGGTAACTAAAACCTTTAAAAACTCTGAAGGTTTTAAAGGAAACTTGTTGAGATGGTAGAAATTAGAATGGATATTTAACTGAATCTGTGCAATCATGTTTACGTACAACATTGCCATTACCGTTACACACACTGATCATAGATATATATAACAAAAATGTTTAGCCAGCTGCTGCTAATTTTAACTTTTTCAATTACTCGTATTTATATGTTGAAGTGCTGTGTATTTAAAAAATATATGTTAATTAGTGTTACAATTGTGTTTTTAATTTAAAGATTTATATATTTTTATTTGTTAAATTACATTGGATTCTCGTACCGAAAACGCATGTACCGATAAACTGTATCCACAGTTAATTTTCAGTGGTTCCAGCAAAACCCCTATATAAATAATGATAAAGCTACCCGCTTGCATTGTTTATCAGATACTGCGTCAATCAGAATATATTTCGGTCTTGTCATTTAATATTTCCCACAACTGTGATTTTTAAGCTGGTTGTTTATGCTGACATGTAGTAAATGGATGTGAAATACGTCACGTGCGCCGCCGATTATCACTACTCTGCAGCATGGTACGAGTCTGGTTTGCTCCCTCCGGTACACTCCTGACGAGATGGGAAGCGGTTACCTAGCAACCAGCGCTGTGATGTAGCGTCCTCTCTCTCTCACCCCTCTTACTGTCTCTCTCAGCTGCACACCTTTCTTCCTCCCCTTACATGCCTTCAAGAGGGAAACTGTTGTCTATTAAAAGAAAAAGAAAGCACGTTCTCTCACTTGGCCGCTACCCCTTACACGCTTGGCCTTAGAGCAAGTAAAGTGCGCCTGGCGATCGTAGAAATTTTATCAAGATTATCCATTGCTCAAAATAGTCTCATCTATCGTCACTACTATTTCAAAGCAAGTGGTTTCACCTGAAAATTTTACGCATTACATTGTATCGAGGAATTATTATATGCAAAGATGTTTTCTTTTGTGATTAAAGGTAATTTTTTCCCTCAAATTTGGTACTTAATTGTATCTGGCATAAAATTAACATAATTTTCAATCTTAATCTCAATTTAACTCTACGGACAGCATCTTCGCGAATAAAATGATATGCTGAGAAGCGTACTCTAGACCTCCTTTTGTCGCTTGTCGCCAAAAATAGTTTGAACATCGAGCATATAGTTCATTTTCTTCAGTAACTTCCTGTGGGAAAATTGGAGGATTGATATTAATTTATGTTAATAGACACACGTCTTTTGAATAAACTGATATCCTGTGGGGGCCTATTTGATGCCTTTTGTCATCTAACAATGGGTAATAAGCACCGACCGCAGCGTAACTCGCGACAGGTGTGTACGGGAAAATCAGAGGACGGGGTCTTGAATGGTTATTTATTAAAGACAGTGAAGAAATAAATTTTAATTGTCTTATTTATTCATTACAAATTTTTTACAGTGAAATATAATTAATGACTTTAACAGACAGACATTTGCCACACACGCAATATGTCGCCAACATATAGCGGTGTGGAGGGGTAAATGGTTGGACTCCTCTCGCCGCTTCCCTTTCTCCGTCAGCTGCCATGAGCACACTGGCCGATCAATAATCTCTCCGCGTGCTCTCAGCTGATTGAGTGCACGTGGTACATTCAAAATTTGATTTGCATTCAGTTTCATTATTTTCATTTCCAGAGGGTTGGAAAGTTTTAGGTCGGCTTGCATTTGGTGTCTGATTACAATCTATTATGTACAGTATTTTAAGATGTTATATTCTTTATTTAAACGAGTTCAGGTGAAATGTTTTTTAATGTATTATTTACAGTAATACTAATACAGTAATACTTTTTTTAAAAATTCCCATTTTAGTTGTGTTTATTAGCCAAACTTTATTCACAGATAATTTACATCTGTAATTATACTCATATCAAGTCTAATAAGGTCAAAAGCTGTATTTTATGGATATACATATCAGAACCCTCATCTACTGAAATCCCGAATGTATGAAAATTTTTTGATAGTCCCCTGAAAAACGGTAGATGGGAGTCCACAGTACATATTTTGCAAGTGTAAATATTTTACCTGTCTATCCTACTAATATATAAATGCGAAATTGTGTTTGTTTGTTTCTCCTTTCACGTTGCAACAGAGCAACGGATCAACGTAATTTTTTGCACAGAGATAGTTGGAGGGCAGAGAAGTGACATAGGCTACTTTTTATCCCGAAAAAATATCTCATTCCCTCAGGAAAAACATTTTAGTAAAAATAGCGCTCTGNAATTTTTATCCCGAAAAAATATCTCATTCCCTCAGGAAATTTTTTTATAGTAAAAATAGCGCTCGGGGTACAATGCTGCGTCAATGTAAGTTGTTAGTGTGGGACGAAACCACAACGTCACACAAAAAAGCGATAGAGGCCCTAAACCAAACTTTACAGGATATACGAAACAATACGGACATTATGGGAGGAATGGTTCTATTACTGGCTGGAGACTTCCGCCAAACTCTAAAAGTGATTCAGAGGGGCACACCTGCAGATGAAATCAAAGCCTGTCTCAAGTCGTCAAGCTTATGGGCAAATGTCAAGAAATTCAGCTTGGCGACTAATATGTGAGTGCACCTCTACAATGAAATTGATACAGGACATAATGCTGATACAATATGAAAAATTGGAGATGGGCGGTTAGAAACAGGTGCAGAGGGCTGTGTGTCACTAACGGGGATTTTTAGTAATTTGATGCAGAATGTTACGGAAGTGATTGCTATAGATGACCCAGATATACAAAGAAATATAAATGACGACCAGTGGCTATGTAAAAGAGCGATTTTAGCACCAAAATATTACATCGTTAGTGCTCTATTCTGTGTTTGTGATCAGCGTCTGTCTACTAACAAATATCGTTATTTCTCCCTATAAGTTATTTACTATAACCACGCGAGCGAAGCCGTGTGCACAGCTAGCAAGTACATATTTCAGTGACAAATCAACATTCTTTTGTTGCTTCCCATGCTCAGTTGACTTTCATGGAGAGTAACAGTGCATATATGATTTTCTCATTATCTTTTTTTTTCAAACCAATATCTTTAAAATAATAAAATAAGACCCTGGTGAATTTTAAATTAAGACAAATTAATATTATTATTGGCCAAAGGAAACTACAGTCTGTACAAAATTTCATTAATTATTATGTAATGTATGGATTTAAAAAGTATGAAAACATATTTACAAGTAAACTTGGTGGGGCTGGGCCCTCATCATTTTACATTTACATATTTTGCATTTATATATTCATTCACAAATAACAACAAACATCATTTTTGGACATCTCACTGTCACACAAATTACATAAATCAAATAAGAATGAAAATCTTGTAAGATTATAATGTATGCATGCAATAATTAATTCAGCCTAATAAAAATATATGGAACAGTCAAATTTTTAAAAAGCCAAAATGTACATCAGAAAGTAGTTAAAAATAATATTAATAACAAATCAAATTTCAAAATAGCATATTGAATGTAGCCAAATAGATTTTACCCTAGATTACAAAATAAAATAAAATAAGGTAATAATATAATTATGGTAACAGAATAATATTATTATAATAATAACAGAGCAGCAAGTCTACAAATTCTGTAAAATCAATCCAAAGTATCGTCAAAAAACTCTTGAATGCTATAATTGCCTTTCCAGATAATAATTTTAAAAGTATAATTTTAAATGTATTGATTTGTAAAATTGATTTTATGTAAATAAGTAATTTATTTAAAAAAATTTAAAAAAAAAAATTTTTTACAGGGACTGTTTTACAATGACACTTAATATGGAAATCATCATATTTTTATTGTATTGTATTAATGTAAATTACTATTACAGTAAAACCTTGTTAATCCTTCCCTTGTTGATCCGGATCTCTGGATAATCCAAATGTTTTTAATTTAATGTTCACGTAGATAATATGTAATATGAAGTTGATACTAGCCCTCAGTGTTAGGGCGTAGGAATATGTTGACGCTACTATCCCTAGGTCCAATTTACCAAATAAATTCACCTNTTGGTTTTTTGATAACTTTGTTCCTGAAGTTCAAAAATTCCTGAAAGAAAATAGTTTACCAGAAAAAGCTATTTACTGATTGACAATGCTCCAGGAGAACAAGAACTCATGAGTGGGGGAATTAAAGTGAAATTTATTCCACCAAACATAACCCCACTGCTGCAGCCTATGGACCAGGGAGTCCTTGAAAACATCAAAAGAGTTTACCGAAAAAAACTGCTTAGTAAAATAATTGAAGAGGAAGGGAAAAAAATTGTGATTGATTTGTTGAAATCAATCAATATTAAAGACGTTATTTACGTGGTTGCTGATGCTTGAGATTGCATCACANTGTGATTGATTTGTTGAAATCAATCAATATTAAAGACGTTATTTACGTGGTTGCTGATGCTTGAGATTGCATCACAAAAAGCTCTGAAAAAGTCATGGAAAAAACTGTGGCCAGCTATTTGTGCTACAAACTAAATGACAAGCTATGATTTGGAGCAAGTGGCTGCAGACGACCTTCTGCAAATGTTAGGAACAATAAGTGGGTGCTCAGATGTTGCCACTGATGGAAGAAGAAATTGTAGCGGCATGCACATCTACAGCAGACAGTGAGGAAGAAGATTACTTGGACGAGGAGGGAGCGATCACATCGCAACAGCGGACGACGACACATGCAGATGCTGCGGACCAGCTGACAAACATCATGGCGTACTTGGAGCATCAGCGCGACACCACTCCAGCTGAACTATTAGTGANGCTGCGGACCAGCTGACAAACATCATGGCGTACTTGGAGCATCAGCGCGACACCACTCCAGCTGAACTATTAGTGATAAAGCGTTTGCATGACCGTGCTTCATTCAAACGCCACACGTGTTTGAAACAGAAGACAGTGGGAAAATTCTTTGCTAAGAAATTATGTGAAAAGTTTTTTTTATATTTTTTTAATGTCTTTTAAACAATTCTATGTAATTTTGTTACAAAACATAGTTTTTTATCGTAATAAACGGTTATTGTGCTTATTTAAGGAGTTGTTTTGCTTATTACCTGGATTATCCGGATTTTCGACTTTCCGGATTGCCTTTGGTCCCAGTTAGTCCGGATAAATGAGGTTTTACTGTACTGGCAAACAAGTGCCTATTGTCATGGAAATAAATAACACAACTATAAATTAAGACATGGTAAGTTTAAAATGTCTAGTCTGAGAAATAATCCTTTACAACTAACTCACTGTGGTTTATTTCACATAATTCTTATATTTTTATTTTGTATCAGGAACATTTTTTTGTAAATTACTTTGTTTTAGTTCCCAAAAAAAATCAAGCCATAACTTAAGTTGGACTATATCATATCAAAATACACAGTTTTAACATTCTATATCAGAAATATCTTTCATTCTCAAAATGTACAAAGCAGAGGTTAATTTAGTTGTTAATTTGTTAACACAGTATTGCAAATTTAAGTTATGCTCTAGCCGTAAACCTAAAAATTTTCTTTCATTTGTAAAAATTATTTTGTAATTGTCTATAACCAAATGTTCAACTTCATTTGTTTGAGTAACATTAAATAACATGCAACACTTTTTTTCTGAGTTTAATGCCAATTAATTGTTTTCAACCTATAATGTACATACTTGAGTGATATTGTTTCTTTATAAATTAAGTCCTCAAGGTCTTTACTATAAATTAGTATTGATGTATCATCTGCATATGACATGATTTTACCAATATTGGTACTTTTATTCATATAATTTATTTGTACTAAAAATAAAATTGATCCCAATATACTTCCTTGTGGGACACCTACATTGACACTGCGTACCTATGATTTGGTAAATAATATTTAAACCAATCATTTACACAACCTCTAACCCCCAAAGCATGTAGTTTATTAAGTATAATTGCTATGACATACCGTATCAAAAGCCTTAGTTGGATACAGTAAAATTCCCATAGTAACATAATTTTTTTCAATTATGGTTGATAAGTATGTGTAAAATTCATGTATAGCTGATCGAGTGCTTTTTCCTTTCATGAAACCATGTTGAGAATTATACAAAAGCTTATACTTATCAAAATATTTAATAAATCTGTACTTTCATTAAAGTTTCTATAACTTTGGAAAAAATACTTAGTAATGATATTTCACCAAGCTTGGTACACACATAGTACTAAATAAGGACACCTGATTGTTATGGTTTTCGACCACGCCACGCACTGACTTTGAAAATAGCAACAATTTTTTAAATTTAGGTTGATGTCATATTCTGAAACCATTCAACTGATTATACCAAATTTTGTGTGCTGACAGCGCAACGTGCAAGCGTTGAATTCAAAGGTATATATTATTGTTGGTTCGCCATTTTGAAAGATAGCATCACACAAAAAATTAAGCATTTTCGTTATGTCTCTAAAACTACTCAAACAATTTTCACCAAATTTGTCACATAAGTAATACTATGATAGTCCAGGTAAATATAAGTAATTGAACTTTATTGGGCATTTATTTTTAAAACTGTGGCTATATAAATATTTTAGGTTTAATTGGGTATAACTATAATACTGTTGGACCAATTTCAATCAAATTTTATATGTTGTCAGTATCTATTAAAAGTATCATATAAGCCAAACAACAGCCATTTTCGTCAGCCATTTTGTAATATAGCACTACATGNTACGTGTTTCTTCTGCCTCCGGATATCGCGTCGCTATTATTCTCTCACGCTCGCCAAAAGCTCTCATTATTTATTACGGTAGCCGGCTCGGGAGAGACGCGGCTGTTGGTGTGAGCTTAGCGTCCCCTTGTAGCTGCGAGACGCAGCTGCGCCTGTCTTCCTCCGCATGTGGCCCCTACGCCACATGTTCATTCCGCCTCGGAATCCTGGCGTCATTCTTGTAGCACTCTCGCCAAACCCTTAATATTTATTGCGATATCCAGCCTGCAAGTTTCGACAGAATGTGCCTTCTGACGAAAAAATATCTTTTGGGACGCGAGACGTGTCAAAGTGGATTGACTTACCAGCTATAAATAGCTTTGACTTGTCCTTGAATCCCTACCGATCACATCCCCTCCCTCAATCTCATCAGTTTTGCTACTGTTTTCAAACGGCACTTGTCATTTTGTTTATTGTGTGTGGTTCAACCGGATATTGTTTTTGTTTTTTATCAAAGTGTTTGGGAGTGTATTGTGGTGTACGTACAAGTTTAAAATGGCATCGAAGCGAAAGAAGGTCGTGGTTTCAATGGATAAAAAGTTAGACGCTATTAATCAAATTGATAAAGGAGAAGCATTGAAAAAAATATCTGCTGAATTGGGATTTGGAACTTCAACAGCGTCCGACTGGAAGAAGCGAAGAAAAGAAATGGAAGATTTTTGTTGTAAAATGATATGTAAAAACAGTTTGGAAGGCAGAGGAACTGTAAAAAAAAATAAAAAAATGAAGCATTAGACACACTATTCATGTGATACAGTGCTCAGCGAGAACGTGGTTTGCCTATATCTGGACCGATCTTGGCCCAAAAAGTGTTGAGCTTAAACAAAAAGTTACCGAATCCTGACCTAGACTTCACTGCTAGCCAGGGGTGGCTAGAGGGTTTTACAAACTGACACAGTATTCGCCAACTTACTCTGACTGGAGAGAGCTTGTATAGTGATATTGCTGCTGCTGAAAAATTTATAAAGGACTTCAAACAATTTGTTTTGGTAATTTTCTAGTTTAGGGGCTTTTCTGAAAATAATTAAAAAAACTCCAGAAAGTGGTATATTTCGACTCTNACTTGGTGGCCTCTTGGTCGGCGTACGTGTTTCTTCTGCCTCCGGATATCGCGTCGCTATTATTCTCTCACGCTCACCAAAAGCTCTCATTATTTATTGCGGTAGCCGGCTCGGGAGAGACGCGGCTGTTGGTGTGAGCTTAGCATCCCCTTGTAGCTGCGAGACGCAGCTGCGCCTGTCTTCCTCCGCATGTGGCCCCTACGCCACATGTTCATTCCGCCTCGGAATCCTGGCGTCATTCTTGTAGCACTCTCGCCAAACCCTTAATATTTATTGCGATAGCCAGCCTGCAAGTTTCAACAGAATGTGCCTTCTGACGAAAAAATATCTTTCGGGACGCGAGACGTGTCAAAGTGGATTGACTTACCAGCTATAAATAGCTTTGACTTGTCCTTGAATCCCTACCGATCACATCCCCTCCCTCAATCTCATCAGTTTTGCTACTGTTTTCAAACGGCACTTGTCATTTTGTTTGTGTGTGGTTCAACCGGATATTGTTTTTGTTTTTTATCAAAGTGTTTGGGAGTGTATTGTGGTGTACGTACAAGTTTAAAATGGCATCGAAGCGAAAGAAGGTCGTGGTTTCAATGGATAAAAAGTTAGACGCTATTAATCGAATTGGTAAAGGAGATGCATTGAAAAAAATATCTGCTGAATTGGGATTTGGAACTTCAACAGTGTCCGACTGGAAGAAGCAAAGAAAAGAAATGGAAGATTTTTGTTGTAAAATGATATGTAAAAACAGTTTGGAAGGCAGAGGAACTGTAAAAAAAAATCAAAAAATGAAGCATTAGACGCACTATTCATGTGATACAGTGCTCAGCGAGAACGTGGTTTGCCTATATCTGGACCGATCTTGGCCCAAAAAGTGTTGAGCTTAAACAGAAAGTTACCGAATCCTGACCTAGACTTCACTGCTAGCCAGGGGTGGCTAGAGGGTTTTACAAACTGACACAGTATTCGCCAACTTACTCTGACTGGAGAGAGCTTGTATAGTGATATTGCTGCTGCTGAAAATTTTATAAAGGACTTCGAACAATTTGTTTTATCTGAAGAATTGACACCCGATCAAGTTTATAATGCTGACGAAACTGGGCTTTTTTACCAGATGCTTCCGAGCAAAACGTTAGCATCAAAGCTTTAAGATTCGGCTAAGGGCTACAAGAAAAGCAAAGATAGGCTAACTGCTATGGCTTGTAGCAATGCATCAGGGAAACATAAGTTTCCTCTTGTCATTGAAGGGAAATCCAAGAATCTCAGAGCGCTAAAAAATGTGAACCACAATATGTTGCCAGTGGTTTACTGACCACAAAACAGTGCGTGCATGGACAGTTTTTTGTTTAAGAATTGGTTTTTTGATAACTTTGTTCCTGAAGTTCAAAAATTCCTGAAAGAAAATAGTTTACCAGAAAAATCTATTTACTGATTGACAATGCTCCGTCTCATCCAGGAGAACAAGAACTCATGAGTGGGGGAATTAAAGTGAAATTTATTCCACCTAACGTAACCACACTGCTGCAGTCTATGGACCACCAGGGAGTCCTTGAAAACATCAAAAGAGTTTACCGAAAAAAACTGCTTAGTAAAATAATTGAAGAGGAAGGGAAAAAAAGTGTGATTGATTTGTTGAAATCAATCAATATTAAAGACGTTATTTACGTGGTTGCTGATGCTTGAGATTGCATCACAAAAAGCTCTGAAAAAGTCATGGAAAAAACTGTGGCCAGCTATTTGTGCTACAAACTAAATGACAAGCTATGATTTGGAGCAAGTGGCTGCAGACGACCTTCTGCAAATTTTAGGAACAATAAGTGGGTGCTCAGATGTTGCCACTGATGGAAGAAGAAATTGTAGCGGCATGCACATCTACAGCAGACAGTGAGGAAGAAGATTACTTGGACGAGGAGGGAGCGATCACATCGCAACAGCGGACGACGACACATGCAGATGCTGCGGACCAGCTGACAAACATCATGGCGTACTTGGAGCATCAGCGCGACACCACTCCAGCTGAACTATTAGTGTTAAAGCGTTTGCATGACCGTGCTTCATTCAAACGCCACACGTGTTTGAAACAGAAGACAGTGGGCAAATTCTTTGCTAAGAAATTATGTGAAAAGTTATTTTTATATTTTTTTAATGTCTTTTAAACAATTCTATGTAATTTTGTTACAAAACATAGTTTTTTATCGTAATAAACGGTTATTGTGCTTATTTAAGGAGTTGTTTTGCTTATTACCTGGATTATCCGGATTTTCGACTTTCCGGATTGCCTTTGGTCCCAGTTAGTCCGGATAAATGAGGTTTTACTGTACTGGCAAACAAGTGCCTATTGTCATGGAAATAAATAACACAACTATAAATTAAGACATGGTAAGTTTAAAATGTCTAGTCTGAGAAATAATCCTTTACAACTAACTCACTGTGGTTTATTTCACATAATTCTTATATTTTTATTTTGTATCAGGAACATTTTTTTGTAAATTACTTTGTTTTAGTTCCCAAAAAAAATCAAGCCATAACTTAAGTTGGACTATATCATATCAAAATACACAGTTTTAACATTCTATATCAGAAATATCTTTCATTCTCAAAATGTACAAAGCAGAGGTTAATTTAGTTGTTAATTTGTTAACACAGTATTGCAAATTTAAGTTATGCTCTAGCCGTAAACCTAAAAATTTTATTTCATTTGTAAAAATTATTTTGTAATTGTCTATAACCAAATGTTCAACTTCATTTGTTTTGAGTAACATTAAATAACATGCAACACTTTTTTTCTGAGTTTAATGCCAATTAATTGTTTTCAACCTATAATGTACATACTTGAGTGATATTGTTTCTTTATAAATTAAGTCCTCAAGGTCTTTACTATAAATTAGTATTGATGTATCATCTGCATATGACATGATTTTACCAATATTGGTACTTTTATTCATATAATTTATTTGTACTAAAAATAAAATTGATCCCTATATACTTCCTTGTGGGAGACCTACATTGACACTGCATACCTATGATGTGATAAATAAGATTTAAACCAATCATTTACACAACCTCTAACCCCCAAAGCATGTAGTTTATTAAGTATAATTGCTATGACATACTGTATCAAAAGCCTTAGTCAGATACAGTAAAATTCCCATAGTAACATAATTTTTTTCAATTATGGTTGTTAAGTATGTGTAAAATTCATGTATAGCTGATTGAGTGCTTTTTCCTTTCATGAAACCATGTTGAGAATTATACAAAAGCTTATACTTATCAAAATATTTAATAAATCTGTACTTTCATTAAAGTTTCTATAACTTTGGAAAAAATACTTAGTAATGATATTTCACCAAACTTGGAACACACATAGTACTAAATAAGGACACCTGATTGTTATGGTTTTCGACCACGCCACGCACTGACTTTGAAAATAGCAACAATTTTTTAAATTTAGGTTGATGTCGTATTCTGAAAGCATTCAACTGATTATACCAAATTTTGTGTGCTGACAGCGCAACGTGCAAGCATTGAATTCAAAGGTATATATTATTGTTGGTTCGCCATTTTGAAATTTAGCATCACACAAAAAATTAAGCATTTACGTTATGTCTCTAAAACTACTCAAACAATTTTCACCAAATTTGTCACATAAGTAATACTATGATAGTCCAGGTTAATATAAGTAATTGAACTTTATTGGGCATTTATTTTTAAAACTGTGGCTATATAAATATTTTAGGTTTAATTGGGTATAACTATAATACTGTTGGACCAATTTCAATCAAATTTTATATGTTGCCAGTATCTATTAAAAGTATCATATAAGCCAAACAACAGCCATTTTCGTCAGCCATTTTGTAATATAGCACTACATGNCAGTATCTATTAAAAGTATCATATAAGCCAAACAACAGCCATTTTCGTCAGCCATTTTGTAATATAGCACTACATGAATGAATAAAGTTGTTGTGAAATATCTCGTGGAAACAATTGATAGATTACTACCAAATTTGGTAAACAAGTAGTACTGTGGCAGTTGATATGTACAAATATGTTTCAAGTATGTCACACTTATTTTCAAAATGGCGGCCATTAAATTTCATGAGACCATTTACTCAATTCCAACTTAACTTTGTATGCTGTGAGCCATATATAACAAACATAAAAAGTGTATGGGGAGCCTCTTTTGTCCTCCATTTTGTAAGATAGTGCCACATGAATAAGTAAAGTTTTTATGTCTTATCTCGGGAAACAATTGACCAATTCATACCAAATACGGCAAACCAGTAGTACTGCGGTAGGTAATGTTAACTGACATAATTTAGGTGGGTCAGACACTTTTTTTTTCAAAACGGTGGCCATATACCTATTTCATTTTTGTATGTTATATTGTAGAAACCATGTAATTAATTCCAATGAAACTTTATATGCTGGCTGTATATATTACAAGCATCAAATGTGTCCACATAAAATCTCTCTTGTCTGCCATTTTGTAAAATAGTATTACATGACAAATTAAAATTGTGTGATATCTCTGAAAAACATCAGATTTCCACCAAATTTGGTAAATAAATNTAGTATTACATGACAAATTAAAATTGTGTGATATCTCTGAAAAACATCAGATTTCCACCAAATTTGGTAAATAAATTACCACTATGGCAGCCCATGTAAACTGATAAAAACTTTGAGAGGGTTGGTTTGGTTGGTTATTTCACACATTATGTACACATATTCAATCTGTCTTATTACCATTATTCCAAACGTCTGTCACTCACGTATCCGTTTCAACAGCCCTGCCCGCTAGTCTCACTCTTCACGGTACTGCTGCTGCAGTTCTCAGACTTAACTCCCGCTGGTCNTAGTATTACATGACAAATTAAAATTGTGTGATATCTCTGAAAAACATCAGATTTCCACCAAATTTGGTAAATAAAGTACCACTATGGCAGCCCATGTAAACTGATAAAAACTTTGAGAGGGTTGGTTTGGTTGGTTATTTCACACATTATGTACACATATTCAATCTGTCTTATTACCATTATTCCAAACGTCTGTCACTCACGTATCCATTTCAACAGCCCTGCCCGCTAGTCTCACTCTTCACGGTACTGCTGCTGCAGTTCTCAGACTTAACTCCCGCTGGTCACACTCACCACCACTCATCGCTCTGCTGGCTCGTTGCTTCGCAACTTGAAGCTTAAGGTCGCACAACCTTCTAAATTCCCAAAGTCTGTACTGTCTGCTCGGCTGCCTGCCATGGCTGTCTTGCTGGCCCAATCTAGAAGGTTCCCTGTACCCCAAGTTATGATGAGAGAGGCTAGGCCAATGACCAGAACATTCTTTCAACAATAACCCCAGAAATTCAATCTGCCCAGGGACGGGAGTGCACGAGTCCCGATAGACTTACCTGGGGCACGCTTTGGGTCCGCCTTTTTAAATCTCTATGTGCTCCTGGGGTTACTGTTCGCCTGTCCTTGACACACTCCTTCACTCAGAGCAGCAAGCACGCAACACTGACCCCTTCTCAAGTCTGTTCGTCCCAAACAGACTATGCAACATCCGGACTTCATAAGGGTGTAAGGCTAGTATTTTTCATCCTCAGGATCTTTGTTACATCATGGAACACAGCATTTTCGAAATTTCTTCCTTGATCGGAATGGAGTTCTAGTGGCATCCCAAACTTCAAGAAGACATGATCTATGAGTACATTGGCCACAGTACATGCTTCTTGATTTGAGAAGGGAATGACCTCTGGCCACTAGTAGATACCAATTACTTCTCTCTGTGACAGGCAAGGGGCCCAGAATATTTACTACCATCCTCTCGAATGTATTTCTTGAGGTGAGCTTGTCCCCTGGTCGTNGACAGGCAAGGGGCCCAGAATATTTACTACCATCCTCTCGAATGTATTTCTTGAGGTGAGCTTGTCCCCTGGTCGTTGGTTCCTTCTTCGCTGTGCAGGTGTGTCACATTCAGTACCACTTCTCAATATCCTCCGGACAATGAAGCCAGTAGAATCCTAGTCAAACTCTGTCAAGGGTCTTAATAACACCTAGTGCCCACTGGCTGCTGCATTATCCAGTTCCTTCAAGACTTCGGGAACACTGTAATCTGGGAGGACCAACTGTAAGTGTGTATGTCCCATCATTACTTTCTCAGCTCATTAGGGATGAGAATCGAAAGCCAAAATATTGATATATAAGTATAGATATATTGAATGACATCCATATTTTACATCCATATGTCATTGTTAAAATACTGATATGTCTGATACCGATATGTCAATATTAGTGGTAAAATTAATTTTTAAGTACTGGTAAATTTACTTTGAAAGCAATTCCATGTTATTTTCATTTTTAACATATTGTATATTCATGCAGAATGTTTCAAAAATATTTATCCTATTTCAAAAGGTTATAATTTTTTAACCCAAGCTTGTCGACCATGTTAAAGAAAATTCCATACGAGCTCCGACAATAGCTACCACAACAGATGATTGCATTTTTTTATGATTANCGACCATGTTAAAGAAAATTCCATACGAGCTCCGACAATAGCTACCACAACAGATGATTGCATTTTTTTATGATTTTATTTCTGCAACTATGGTTCAGGAACAATCTTCACTAACGACTTTAGCATTATGTGTTTATGCACAGAGCCTAATTGTTTTGTTATAACAGAAAATTTTGTGTTAAATAAACACGAAAAGGTAATTATGCAGTTTAGGGGATTTCCTGAACGAAACGTCCTAGTTCCAACAAAAGTAACATTAATGGGTTCTGCACAGCTTATCTTGTTCATATATATGAGGGGGTCATGTTAAAATAAGTAAAACATATTTTTAAAAATTTAACAAAATTGCAAAATGTAAAAGCAGTTTGGCTGGTGTGTTTACGTCGGTCGCCATGTTTAATGGCTGTGCATCGCTGTTTCCGACGCTACCTACCAGCCGCGGATATTCAGGAGGGCGTAGTGATAAAATAAATAGAACATATTAAATAAAATGGTTAATAGTACAAGCGGTCCGTTGGTTTTTTTACGTTGGATGCCTTAATATTTGGTGATTTTCGGTATCATGCAGTCACCTTATTGGCTGTAGGTCGTTGACGTCATCGTAACAGTCTTTTATACGTCATCACCATCGACTTTGTTGCCGTTCAAATGCAAAACAGTATGGTTATGTTGTTGCGGGCGCAACTTGTAACGTCCGAATCTGACCGATTTAAAAACTGAGAGTGCAATAACGAGTGCTTCCGTGCTTATTTTCGCCTCTGAACGTGTGCTTCTGTGCATAATATTCACCTATGTGGCGGGTGTTACTTGTTTCGTTGAGTGAGGTAAGGTGTACAACAGTTGAATTGGCCGAGGACAGAGGAATTGTACTCGCCGCTACCTAGGTGAGTTAATTGGTATACTTCCATGTGTTTTACGAATCCTTTAAATCCCTGATATCCTAGATTTGACTAAATTTGTATACCCTACTATCCTAGGTTAGTTTAAAAATGTAAAATAGTGATTCACTCATCGTGGGGTTAGGTTCTGTTAGTTTAGGTGGGCACATATTACAAAATTAGTCTGATGTTAATGCTCCTAGTATATTTGTGTTCTGCATAATTAGTAGAGTAGAAATATACCACTTTTCATGGTTTTTTTTTTTTTGCAGAAAAGCCTCTAAACTGCATAATTACCCACAAAAGTTTACAATAATGTTCACAGAATTCTGTTTCGTACTCAGTAAACATTTTTGTTGTTTTTTCATGTTAATGATTTTGTAAAAGTATTAGTATAAACGAAATTAATTATTTTTTTAAAATTATGTTGATACATTGTTTTCTGGCATAAACTAACACACGAGACACAAGTTTCTGAAACTGAGTTTCATGTTATACCGCATATTCTGAAATTCATTGATGGATCCACTAGTGTCTTAAACACCACTGTACACGTGTTGAGGAATTTTTTGAACACCAAGATTTTTCAGCGGTATTTGTATCCACTTCCAGACACCCATTAATGCCTTTATACACCTATTTTACAGTTTCCACCTCCGAATTGTTAAACTTGATGATCAAATTAACTTTGTATATTTTGGAAAGCCTGAAAATTATGGGAAGAGGGGTTTACTTTTATTTTTAAGCCTAAGCATTCGTTAATTCATAGGTTGATGTGCTCGTACATATCCAACAAATTTTTAAGCCGGTTGAGTTTATGGATTAATAAATTGAACCAGAATCAACCAAAATAGTAATTTTCGAATGTCCTGTATACANAAGCCGGTTGAGTTTATGGATTAATAAATTGAACCAGAATCAACCAAAATAGTAATTTTCGAATGTCCTGTATACATTGGTGGAGGCACTGGTGAATTTTCAAGTATGTGGACATAAACACTTCACTAAAACCTTTATTTGGAAAGTTGGGTATCCGAAACTCAAGACTCAGCTGACAATGTAAACTTACTATATTAGGCCACGTTATTAAAACATATCTTTTGGGTGGAGCATAATTTGTAAGAGGAAGAAGGTAACAATGTAGCCGGCCTGTCGAATGGAGGGAAGGAAACTGCTAAGGATTTTGCTTCCATCACCATGGGAATATCCAGTGGTTCATTTTGTGACAACTTTATATCCCAGGCTGACATCTCAGAGCTTATTACACCACTTACATTGCAGGCATAGCTCGTAACTGCCCTTCTAATTATTAGTCCTACTAATCTCGGGTAAGGTCCCAGTATATGTCCAAATAGGCCTCCCTGACAACACACTCCTGGATGGTTTAAATGGCTGTTCCATCTCTTTAAAGTATCCTGCCACCGAACTATTCTGGATATCAGGAGCACGAACAAAGACAGTTGTTCAGGCACCTGAGGAAAGTGGCAGAGTGATAGGGTGCCTATTATAGTACAATGACTGGATTCATGCTTCAGCACATCCCATCTCGGACCCTAAAACGTCAAGAGTGTATGAGGAGTAAACCATTGCTACTGGGTATCCTGTCTAAGGGTCCCGTGGCTTGACTTAGGTTGCGCAAGAAAGACAAGGAGTCTTTTCCTAGCTGTATACCCTGAAAGAAGGGGCTGGCTGCATGGCAAGAACCACCAGCTTAGGTACCAAGACTGCGATGTCACCATCCAGAGCAGCTTGTTAGTAGCCACCCAAGAAACAACTCCCAGCCACTTGACGAGAATTTATCAGGACCTGACTGATATACTCTCATCGGCTATCATGCATATGCCTGTGTCACCGTTACCCATACATCTGACTGAGCCGACAGTAGATGCACTGCCCTGCCAGTAGGCATACCTCCTTGCCAAGCACAATTTCCCAGTTGATCCACTAAGGGACATAAGTCAGATGCCCTCCTAGGGAAGTGTGAGGGCATGTTGTTATGTGAGCAGAGCTTGTTATCAGTCCACCCATCTAATGAACCTTGTACTGCTCAGGAAATAAAGGGACAGGGGAGACTGGGCCACCAATACAGCAGGCAAGTCTGGTAAACTGGTAAAAGACCACAGCCACATCCTCTCTTCCTCTCTCTTTTTTTCCCAGAATGTGCCCCTCATCCAAAGTGAAGGCTACAACTCACATGGCAAATAGTGGGTTTTACAACAGGATCAATCTAAATCTAAGTGGTAATAAGAGAGATACTGCAACATACAGACTGGGCTAACGACATATACTGGACATGTCAGTCATCACATCGGAGAGAAGGAAGGTGCATTGTATTCTGCATACTGCCATTCCAGTAGGAGGAAGATAAAATGGAGTGTGATGCTTGAGGGAGAGTATGTCCACATGGGCAAAGAAAAGTGTCACCTGCGAAGCTACAGAATACTGCACATATGAATTCACACTTGCAAAGCATCAGAACTATCAGTTGATAATGTGGTGTTTATGGAGAGCTGCTAAATAATGGGAACTATAAATTACATGATGAGAAATATGAACATTTTTATGTTGATATCTGCATTTGCAATGACCTATTTCCCCAACTTCTCAACGTTTTCCCAAATCTTGTACAGTTTGTGAAATATGTCGCAGAGCATTTTAAATCTTGTGGGGCCCTGACTGGCATCGCTGGGTATTGTTTAAGCAAGTCTTTTGACATTGCTATTCCAGTCAAATGCTAATGCAGTTTCTTTGTGTGAAACTTCCCAATTTATCACCTATTATGTTAAGATCACAGTGTAATGTGGCAGCCTCACAGTTAGGCGCTATTTTGTAACGATGCACCATGCTGTTATTGCCGTNCGCTATTTTGTAACGATGCACCATGCTGTTATTGCCGTATTATAATATTGCAGCCCCATAGTTAGGCGCCATATTGTAATGTTGCACGTCAAGGTATTGACGGCTGGACATTACCGTTCGGCTAGCTCAGTAGTAGCAACAACACAAACTCTTTAAAAAGGCGTCAATTGAATATAAAATAATGTAGTCGCTTTCCGGTTTATTATTCTTTACTTTTATTTATTAAAAAGATGCCACAGTTCACATACAGTGTTCAGGTATGCAGAGTATGAACCGGTTTACAGGCAAACCAACAGAGAGCAGCGCCACAGTCGTTTGATTACTCATGTCTTAAAAACTTTACGACAACTTGTCTCGCAAGAAAATACAGAGGCAGCGACCTCCCACACTGGCTGAGAAATAAGTGATCAGAATAAAGTTGCTGGTGTGGGGGTTATGCACCACGCTTGACGCGGCTTCGGCGAGTCGCTGCTGAGTCTACTGCTTAAGAGTCTTGAGGGTCTACTAACTGTTATCGACTGCCGTTCGGCGATATGCGCCCGAGTATTTGTGCTGTGGGCGTATTGTAAGATAAAGGCAGGGCAGCCAACATCTGCCAGCAGCGCCGTCAGTTAAAGATAATAGAACTATTTTAGATCAAAGCTGTCAACGCAGTCTGAAAGTTTCTAATCTAATGATGACGCTCAACAAAAACTAAGATTCCTGAAACTGCAACCGGATGCCTGATAAACGTTATTCCACTATAAACAAACTACGACGGCTTTAATTTTGAATCCCAATAATATTACAAAACTTTGCAAAACTAAAGAAAATTAACCGCTTATCCTGAAAAATGAATAATACTGAGTCACTACAATAGTTAGATCAGTGTGTTCGACAGGTATTAAATAATAAGTATCATCAAGTNAAATGAATAATACTGAGTCACTACAATAGTTAGATCAGTGTGTTCGACAGGTATTAAATAATAAGTATCATCAAGCGGCATGATCCAGGAACATGACCCAACATTATATCAGGATCTACTGTATCAGCTGAAATAATTCTGTAAGGTGCTCATTTAATTTGACAATAACAGCCAACCCCTTTGTACCACCCTGTAAAAATCCATATCCTCCAGAGCTGTTTCAAATGTTTACACCCCCATGTTTCCAATAGCTTATTGTTTATATGTGAAATGTATTTCACACAATTCTTTGGAGGAACTAAGATCGTTAGCGTTATGTTTTATCCTTCTACTTATCCAATTGCCAACATGGTGGTTCCCCCCTCTTCCCTCCAAGGACATTAGGTAGTAGTGCCTTTGTTTGCTAAATTTTGGTAATGTTATATTTCCTGGCATCTTTTACTATGTGCTGTGTTGCTGACACAACGGCTGCTGTAAATGAAGACTGTAGAGGTCATGGTAGGAATACCNAAATGAATAATACTGAGTCACTACAATAGTTAGATCAGTGTGTTCGACAGGTATTAAATAATAAGTATCATCAAGTGGCATGATCCAGGAACATGACCCAACATTATATCAGGATCTACTGTATCAGCTGAAATAATTCTGTAAGGTGCTCATTTAATTTGACGAGAACAGCCAACCCCTTTGTACCACCCTGTAAAAATCCATATCCTCCAGAGCTGTTTCAAATGTTTACACCCCCATGTTTCCAATAGCTTATTGTTTATATGTGAAATGTATTTCACACAATTCCTTGGAGGAACTAATATCATTACCGTTATGTTTTATCCTTCTACTTATCCAATTGCCAACATGGTGGTTCCCCCCTCTCCCCTCCAAGGACATTAGGTAGTAGTGCCTTTGTTTGCTAAATTTTGGTAATTTTATATTTCCTGGTATCTTTTACTATGTGCTGTGTTGCTGACACAACGGCTGCTGTAAATGAAGACTGTAGAGGTCATGGTAGGAATACCNATCTTTTACTATGTGCTGTGTTGCTGACACAACGGCTGCTGTAAATGAAGACTGTAGAGGTCATGGTAGGAATACCAGTCAATGTTACTCTGCTGTCGTAGTAAATAAGAGGTATTGGGTAGAAAGGAAGACGAGTGGGTGGGTGCATTCTTAAATTTAATGTTGTGGTAAGCTGAGAACTATAAAGGTTGTGCTTTTTACTCAACATCACTGCAAGCAGCTGGCTCATCTGTGCTAACAATTTCATGTCTAACGCAAAAGTATGGTTATTTACTGCTGCTTCCATGCTCATGTGTGCATAAGTGTTATCAGCAGAATAACAGCTAGAATTTATTTTATTCGGTATGGTATCCCATGTTTGCTTTATTTCTTGGCACAGTTGGATGATAGTCATTGCAGGGTCTGGGCTGGATGTTGGGTGCCATCCCATCATGTCCCACACATGCTCGATGGAGCTGAGATCTGGAGATAAGCAGCCCAGTTCATGCTCCCCTGAGTGAGTACCAGAGGCGATCGGGATGCGTAGCTAATTGCCCCCTGTACCATAATCTCAGGTGTGGTTCTGGTATGGCAAGTGCAAATACACTATGGATTGTTCCACTCATCTACACGTCTACAAACACAAACACAGCCATCACTTTTTCCACGNTCTCAGGTGTGGTTCTGGTATGGCAAGTGCAAATACACTATGGATTGTTCCACTCATCTACACGTCTACAAACACAGACATCACTTTGTCCATGGCAGGAATGACTCTCTTCACTGAACACCAATGCTTTCCATTCGCCTCTCCAACACACACTCTTCCAACACCACCAGAGACATTCACAACAATGAACAGATCTCTGGCATAAATGTGCCAGAGGAAAACTAGAACATAAACCTACCTCTAAACAATCAATTGTTTATTATCTGTGCAGATACATGTGGGTTCATAGTGGCTCTGATTGCATGTGTCGTTGCTACTCTGTTAGTCAGGGTGGCCTGAATGTTCCTTCTGTTGAGGCGCTCATCAGTGCAGCAAGGGCGGAATGTCCAGCCACCCTCTCAGAGTCCTACTTATATGGCTGTTGCTTAACTATTCAATTGGTGCTTGCCATCATCATTCATTGTAGACACACTCCGTGATACAAACAAAACGGAATTGCACAGCCAACTGTAGTCATGTCAGACGACCTGCGATCAGACACTCTTGGTCTAATGTCTCCAGACAGGTGCAGGGAAGTGGTGTCCTTCCACTACGATCAGAGTGCCCTCTACATACAAACAGTTTGTGTTGGAAAAAGTGTTTGGATTGGACAATGTTTACTAGATGTTCTTCAGTGCACTTCCACTAGTGTAGTACTATATACAATCTGAGTGGTTGTTGATGCAAGTCCCACTTCAGATGTGGTTTTTGAGTATTTGTTTGGTTTTATTTGTAAAATATCAAATGTTAGTATCCACGCCACCTCTTCCAGGCAAATGGAAAAATATAATGGGGGTGGTGGTAAAAAAAAAATCTGCCCTTTGTTCCCATGTGGATGAGATGAGAGAAGACTTGCCAATCTGATGGACACTTCTAGCCTTCAGAGTCTACTGGAGAGTGGCCGAGGTGAAGTGAGGTGAGAGTGGAGCAGTAGTGGTATATAGACAGTGGAAGGAAACAGATAAGATAAAATATTTATCTTGATCATTCTCACCCTGTTTTTTTTACTCTATTTAATTATTTTTGTTTGTTAGGTTTTATTCACACTTTTTATCTTGTGTAATTAATTTCAAGGGTATGATTTTGAATTTACCAAACATTTTAACTGCATCATAAAATGTACATTATGTAACTAAAAATAGAGTGAATAATGACTCACATTCTCAAGATATTTTTATTTGCTATTTCGTGTTCTGAGGAACGAAATAGAAGTACTTTGAGAAAACTTTCACATGACGGTATCATACACCACACTACGTGTATGAGGACCTTTGTCTGGAAAAACCGCGGCTCACCAGGGAATGGGTTTGAACCATAGACCCCATTGTGAGGAGAGGTCAGTTATGGGTTTGAGAGTAGAGTGATGATAATGGGTGATTAAAAAAATGCATTAGTTAGATGACTTTAAATTGGGTGTGTTTCAGTGTGAGCGGACAAGAAGTCTGCAGTCCTGGGCCAGGGAGTGATGGGTCAGTTACAGAAAACATACTGAAGAAGTGTTCTGCTGGTATGTGCCAGCGATGTGCGGACAGTGGAACCACGTGCGAGGACTTTTCGGAAGTTATCAGTAATCAAGAACTGCTATCACATTCTGTGTCGAATGATTTAGTACAAAAATATTCAGTCATCCTTAAAGAACATGACATTGTTTTCACCAAATAGTCAACTTTAAATTCCACAGTTTTTAACAAATTGTGGTAAACAAGTATACATGTGAATTTCATTACTGCTACCTAATGTGTTTTAGTTATAGGGTAGCATGTTATACTTTTTATGGTGTAGCATGTTATACTTTTTTATGGTGTAGCATGTTATACTTTTTTATGGTGTAGCATGTTATACTTTTTTATGGTGTAGCATGTTATACTTTTTTATGGTGTAGCATGTTATACTTTTTTATGGTGCAGCATGTTATACTTTGGTTTGGGAGGTCTAGGATTCAGTCCTGGGTGGCTGCACTGAGGATGTTTTCCCAAATGATTTTTACATCATCATTCCAGGCGAATGCTGGTTCTGTTCAAAGTATTCCGCACACATACCATTAAGATCCTGGATGCACATTGAAAGGAAATCATCCACCTACGCTGTTTCCAGCCTTCAGCCGCGTCAGCATTAGCAAAATGTCTGCATCTCCTCCTCTCTCTCCACAATTGTTCCCCTTTGATATTGCTCCAGTCTTCTCTCCTCTTCAGTACTCTTTCCGTTAGTGTTCCTCCCACCCTCTTCTTGTTCTTCCTGTGTATTTAAGTTCCATAAGATGTTTGAGCAGCTTATCTTCTCTCCTTCTATGTACATGTCCATTACCACTTCATATAGCCTTTGCAACAATCTTATTTAAATAAAAGGAAATAAAATTATTATTATTTGTTTGTGGTTATTATTATTAATGGCATTTCATCATATGAGGTGCAGGCGTACTTGTGTGGGGCTATCAGTAGTGAATCCCTAGTCAGCTGTTGGAAGTATCTATTTGGCTCCCCAAAGCACCGAGTAATCTTGAGGTTGTGAAGATTTTTTCTTCTTTAGTTTTGTGTAGAAATGTTATGTTGACATGTATGTAATATAATTATATATTATGTTATTTTCTCCTGACATTTTTTTTGTGTTGTTATATTATGTGGTGAAATGTCTGGCTGCCAAAACATGGTCTTTATCTCTTTAGTCTGGGTATCGAGGAGGAGTTAACAGTATGACATTTTAACTGCCTTGCATTACAAGGTACTTAGCATTGTCTTAAGTTATTCGTTGCTAAAAAATATCCATAAAAATAAAAGATTGATTGTTACCATGGTGGCAATGAGCTGTCTTGAAGTCTTTCAATTTTAGAATAATTTTACTTTTAACAAGATTGTGCTTGACAGAAGCAATTCTTTAGTCAATAGAAATGTTGTATTTGTATTTTGTCATGGTCTGGCTGGTTAGAAGTGTTTCTGTGATCGACACCTACTGCCAACAGTGAGCTGTGTGGGTTCAGTTACAGTGCTCCAGTGGATGGCCTACTGAAGGTTCCACTGCCTGGGCGCGACAGCTTGCAGGAGCGCGGAATGCTATGGCTTCTCTAGCTACAGGGAACAAGAATTCCCTTGCAAAAAGACACTTGCTGCTTCAGTCCTCACCTGCAAAAGTATGTAAGGCTGAACATGAGATGCTATCATTGTCAATTTTTTCCACATAAAACATGGCCCTTGATCTCTGAATATACGAACAAGATCTGGATGTATTTTCCCCATTAGCGAATCTGTGTTAAAACACATTTGTAGTAAGACACCTAACTGTACCATCACTGTACACTCCGTTTGAATAAGTAAAGTCCACATTTTTTATCTATTGAAAGCCGTATGTGACAGCAAAATCACGTGTACCGTTATTAATTTTCCATGTAACATGGTCAGAATCAAAACAAGTGCCTATGTATGCTCTGTTGCAGTTGCAAAAATACTATCAGAAGAACTTTCAGGAATAAGGTTGGTTCAATTGTATTCTTCTTTATTTGCAACTTCCTGCACAGGAGCATCCAATGAACACCCACAGTGGTCACTTTCGTTTTTGTTCTCATTAATAGGTGCATTAATCACATTTTAACTCTGCAGTACTTGTGAGCAAACTTATTATATGTACAAATTTTTTATTTTTTTTTATAACATTGGTTACGTTCCTTTTTCTCTCTCTTGAGATTTAGTCTTTTCCTTCCCTCATTCGTGACTTATAATTATAACTACTGTCAAACACATCTATGCGCGATAGCAACACAATATATGATGAGTTTATTAATTCATTGCATGGATCACAGTAAGCATTCTATTCCTCTACCATTCTGCTTTTGCCACATGCAGGTACATTCTTCCTGCTGTTTTCCTAGTAAAACCTGGAGACCTACAGAACGAATGANTTCTGCTTTTGCCACATGCAGGTACATTCTTCCTGCTGTTTTCCTAGTAAAACCTGGAGACCTACAGAACGAATGAGGGTGGTGGGTTGAAGGAAAAGTATGACTCATGCGGGCCTATTACTAGCAATGTTGGCGCAGTAGCAGCAGGCAAGTTTTGCCTGCCTCTCGAGTTAGTCACCGTGGATCCACCAGTTGGCTGCAAAGATGACGCATTTACATTAAAATGACACGGTAAGTATGTTTCCTCCTTCAGTTGTGTCTATATGATTTAGTTCATGAGGCCCTATGTAGATTTTACCAATAAACACGCAACAAATGTTTTGCAATATCATTGTTAATGTAATCTGTTTGTATTAGAGAAAAAAACNATTTTACCAATAAACACGCAACAAATGTTTTGCAATATCATTGTTAATGTAATCTGTTTGTATTAGAGAAAAAAACTTTGTTTATAAACAGTACTCAAAAATGTTAAATATAAAAGGATTTAATTATGATACATGATTTTGTATNAAAAAAACTTTGTTTATAAACAGTACTCAAAAATGTTAAATATAAAAGGATTTAATTATGATACATGATTTTGTATATGAAAAATTGGTTCTCGAACAGCTTAGTTAAACAAAAGATGTTAAAATATACAGAAAAATCATGGCAACATCAAGTGGTTTAGGCCAGTGAGGTTGCCTGTACACCTAAACTGTGTTTCACAATTTACAATTTCAGTTAAATGAAAATTGAGTTTCTTACAGTAACACTAAAATGCTTTTCTTGGTTCCAAAACACTAATTTTGTAACAAAATTAATGGAAATATTGTATATTTTGGATTTTTTTTATGATAATCAAATCATTTAAAATTTGCCACCCCTAAATTCTGCTGCNTGGAAATATTGTATATTTTGGATTTTTTTTATGATAATCAAATCATTTAAAATTTGCCACCCCTAAATTCTGCTGCCGTAGGCATGTGCCTACTGGGCGTTTATATCAATCTGACCTTGAATATTAACCAGCGCAATAAACTGTTGAGAACAAGCATTTTTTAACTTGCCATGCATTTGCAAAACACACAAGACCATTTACAGATATTAAGTGGCAGTGTGAGTTGGACAAGAAATGTTTGTATATATCATTTGACAAAAATATGGTGAATTCATTAGCTTCATTTTCAATGTTGAGTGGAAGAAATTTAAAATAAAACGTAAGATTGTGCACAATGATTTTGTGGCAGTTAAACATGTGTAATAGATGAATGCCTCTCAAAGTTATGAAAGTATGGTTCATGTACTGGAATAATACTGTGGTTAAGGAGTCCCAGATATGAAATATCCCTTAGCGGGTTTTGCAAGTGACGGTTCCACAGTGATGCATGGTATGCACAGAGGAGTAGAGACAAAATTTAAACAACTGAATCCCAGTATGATTGAAATGCATTGCTTTGAACACTGCTGTGAACATGTAGTGAAGGATGCAGTTGGAAAAATTCCATTGTATTAAAAGCTTGAATATGCTGTATTAATATTCTGATGGACATATTTTCAAAACAGTTTATGCATTTTAATATATTGGCTTTTGTGCTCGTACAGTAGCAGGAGAAATTGTTTCCCACACTAAACAAGCTGTTATAAATACTATAGGCTGTTCACTGTAACATGAGCACTTTTGACACCCTAGTTACTTTTTCCTTTCAGCCATATTTTATCCTTTAACAGTCTTTTTAAATGGCTATTGCCATGTAAGTAATAAACACAGTGTGTATATGCCACCACACTTGGAAGGTAATGTCTAAGGCTATAATATAATTTTTTATGGACTATTATTCCAAATGAGAGGGTTTTTAAAAGTGCTCACTTTACTGTGAATAACTTATATCAAGCTGTATCTCTTAAAAAGAGAATTACATTTAAAGTTAAAATTACAGTCGTGTAGTTTTTTGTTTTCTACCATAATAAACACACAACATCAACGGTATAATATTTTGCATATTTTCTAACTTTAACCAGATAAGTTTATATTAATGTTATATTCGCTATAAGTTACTGAAAACGCATTCACTTATAGAATTTTATACTACAATTTTCATACCGGCAGTACTTGACTATTGCAAAATCACTTTTCACGTACAAAATTTGCATGGCTGTATTGAACAGGATGTAATTGCACCAGAATATTAACTATTGAATACCGAACTAAACAAATGAAATTGTATTAGTTTTGTTTTTAGATTTAATTAAAAAATAGATATTCCTCCATATTTAGTAACTTTTCTCTCCCAACTGGAAGGTTTCCAAAGACATTCAGATACAGTTAAATTTTTCATCTCGTATTATAAACAAGGCTGAACAGAAATGTATGAAACTGCTGTATTGCATAATGTCAACATAAGTCAGGGAGTGTGCCAAGCTAATTTTTTAAGACATTAAGTGGCTTTATTGGCCAAAAACAAGAAACATGTAGGTAGGCTACTCATGTTACCAATATGCCTCTAGACTGACTCGCAGAATAAATATACAAAGGGACACACAAACTTCTAATTCTAGTCCATGTATTTAAAAATTCTACTAAAAATGTTATGATGTTGCAATTTTTGACAGTCTGGCGACTACAGGATATGTATTCTGTTGGTTTACAGTGCTACTACATTCAGAGGATGTGTCAAAATCTGGAAGCCTTATGCAAGAGAGACTTATTAAACTGGTTATACATTAGGTGATACAAAGTTGACAAATTTTCTGAAAAAGAAAATTATGCAAAATCTTATAACAAAAAAATAATGTTGAAAAAAAAAATTTTTGTGTCTTCAAAAGTTACAGATTTTGGTTTTAAGTGTTTGGTAGACACCCTGACACTCTTTCTCTAGCTTTGCATGTTGTGTCTTATAGTCTTATCGAATTCTTGAAGGTGTGGTTGGTTATAAAAGTTGGTAAGAATGGTGGAAGTATGCATAGCTCAGTCTTGACTATAGCGTACCCTGTTATTTGTGAAATTAACAGAGCATCTTTTGTGACACCCTGCCTCAACAAACCCAATCACCCTCGACTGCAGTCTTTGTCATAGATGGTGATCAGTGATGGTCATGGCATCCGTATTCAAAATGGAGTAAAGTACGTGCCCAGCAGAGATGCGAGGTGAACCTTTATAGACGGTAAGTTTGGATAGCATCTTGGCAGCAGTCGATTGAGAAAGTGTGGTTGTCTGCAGGGCAGGGCCGCAAATCACAGCAACCCAGCGATTCCTAGCCAGCCTCATCAGCACTCGCACCATGCCGTAGTCAGCTCTGGCCGAAGGTGGTCCAAGAAAGGAGGATCTGTAGGGAGCAGGTAGAGGCTACTCTTGTATAGAATAGTGTCTACTATGAAGTCTTTGTAGCCGTCATTGCCCTCTATATTTTACCTCTTGCACCTGTACAGTTTGAAATCAGGGAATAAACTTGAAGAGTCTTGCCAGAAACAGGTGTAGCATCTAGAATGCTTGCCTTCCATCAAGGTGAACTGGATTCAGTTCCTGTGGGAATTGTGTGGCGAACAATTCTACTGGTCTGTGGGTTATGTAGGGGATCTCCCATTTGCCCTGCTCATGTATTCCAGCAATGCTCCTTATCCACCTTGTTTCAACCCCATCTTCTTTCAAGACCTTATTGTTAAAAGCTGCTTAAAATTCTCCCCTCCACTCCTACCAGGGATATATTACTGCTTGTAGAGGACAGCTGCTTGCTACAGAACACCTACGAGCCCCACTGGTACAAGTGCAGTCCGAGGATGAAAAAAACAACATTNACTTTTCACGTACAAAATTTGCATGGCTGTATTGAACAGGATGTAATTGCACCAGAATATTAACTATTGAATACCAAACTAAACAAATGAAATTGTATTAGTTTTGTTTTTAGATTTAATTAAAAAATAGATATTCCTTCATATTTAGTAACTTTTCTCTCCCAACTGGAAGGTTTCCAAAGACATTCAGATACAGTAAAATTTTTCATCTTGNTCCAAAGACATTCAGATACAGTTAAATTTTTCATCTCGTATTATAAACAAGGCTGAACAGAAATGTATGAAACTGCTGTATTGCATAATGTCAACATAAGTCAGGGAGTGTGCCAAGCTAATTTTTTAAGACATTAAGTGGCTTTATTGGCCAAAAACAAGAAACCTGTAGGTAGGCTACTCGTGTTACCAATATGCCTCTAGACTGACTCGCAGAATAAATATACAAAGGGACACACAAACTTCTAATTCTAGTCCATGTATTTAAAAATTCTACTAAAAATGTTATGATGTTGCAATTTTTGACAGTCGGGCGACTACAGGATATGTATTCTGTTGGTATACAGTGCTACTACATTCAGAGGATCTGTCAAAATCTGGAAACCTTATGCAAGACAGACTTATTAAACTGGTTATACATTAGGTGATACAAAGTTGACAAATTTTCTGAAAAAGAAAATTATGCAAAATCTTATAACAAAAAAATAATGTTGAAAAAAAAAATTTTTGTGTCTTCAAAAGTTACAGATTTTGGTTTTAAGTGTTTGGTAGACACCCTGACACTCTTTCTCTAGCTTTGCATGTTGTGTCTTATAGTCTTATCGAATTCTTGAAGGTGTGGTTGGTTATAAAAGTTGGTAAGAATGGTGGAAGTATGCATAGCTCAGTCTTGACTATAGCGTACCCTGTTATTTGTGAAATTAACAGAGCATCTTTTGTGACACCCTGCCTCAACAAACCCAATCACCCTCGACTGCAGTCGTTGTCATAGATGGTGGTCAGTGTTGGTCATGGCATCCGTATTCAAAATGGAGTAAAGTACGTGCCCAGCAGAGATGCGAGGTGAACCTTTATAGACGGTAAGTTTGGATAGCATCTTGGCAGCAGTCGATTGAGAAAGTGTGGTTGTCTGCAGGGCAGGGCCGCAAATCACAGCAACCCAGCGATTCCTAGCCAGCCTCATCAGCACTCGCACCATGCCGTAGTCAGCTCTGGCCGAAGGTGGTCCAAGAAAGGAGGATCTGTAGGGAGCAGGTAGAGGCTACTCTTGTATAGAATAGTGTCTACTATGAAGTCTTTGTAGCCGTCATTGCCCTCTATATTTACCTCTTGCACCTGTACAGTTTGAAATCAGGGAATAAACTTGAAGAGTCTTGCCAGAAACAGGTGTAGCATCTAGAATGATGCCTTCCATCAAGGTGAACTGGATTCAGTTCCTGTGGGAATTGTGTGGCGAACAATTCTACTGGTCTGTGGGTTACCTAGGGGATCTCCCATTTGCCCTGCTCATGTATTCCAGCAATGCTCCTTATCCACCTTGTTTCAACCCCATCTTCTTTCAAGACCTTATTGTTAAAAGCTGCTTAAAATTCTCCCCTCCACTCCTACCAGGGATATATTACTGCTTGTACAGGACAGCTGCTTGCTACAGAACACCTACGAGCCCCACTGGTACAAGTGCAGTCCGAGGATGAAAAAAACAACATTACTACATCCCAGTCTGTAACAGAGGATGGACCTCCTGTCTTACCTGTTAAATGAATCTACCCCTCTTCCCCTTTGCACTAACCTCTAGTGGTAGGATGTGCCCCATCAGTTTATGACTGGGGCTAAAATTTAATATGAATCAAGAAATTTTTTTATATCAGGAAACAAGTTTGGTTCAAGTCGTGGGATTTTTCCATCAGACCACATGGCCATTCAATTAAATTGCCAAATGATGATGACGCATGACGCTAATTCTGACTATAATAAACACGACTTCGCCTCATATGGACGAACCTTCATCACCTTAGGCAGGGTTTGAACCCCGAAACAAATTGCTACGAGTTCCTACAAGTATGCCCCTAGTTGCAGGACACCCATGGACACGTCAGCGAAGATTGTTCGTCCTGATGTCAGACGTCACACCAACGCCCCGACGTGTGAAGGAAGCCGGCCCAGCAGCCGAGACCACATTACAGAGCGACCTACTTCAGCCACGAGCCAAGGAATAGCGCTTGGGAGTGCAGCTCCGCCCAGAGGTGGGGCTATTACTGTCCTCACCACAGATGCGCCTGCGGGCAGGTACAATATAGGGCCTTGCACCGACAAATAACATCAGTTATTCTCCAGCTCCAGCAGCTCGCTCCATCACCTCGTGTGCTGGGCCCCCTGCTAATACAGTCTTCACGACCGTCTAAAAGCTCTAACAGATCTTCACCAGCAACCTCCGAAGAAGTCTTCGAAACCCTTGAACTGCCAAACACCCTTCTGGTAACAGCAACCACACTACCCTTCTGGATAACGGCATGAGATAGTTAGAGACAGTTGTTGTAATAGCTACCTAGCTGCATCTGCTTTGTTCACATCAGACCCAGGTCCCCTTCACCTGGTTCACATAGTTTACTTCCGGTCATTTCTTGGTTAGTTAGGAGGTAGTACGGGCCACTGTGTTTATTCCTCATAGAATAAATAAGTTTTCTCTCAAACCTCTGCGTACTAGTTTCAACAGAGGATTTACTCCTCTTGTTGACGTCAACACGACAGGTTACAGCAGGAGACCGCGTCTTTGACACACGTTACCGAACTTAGTGTAGGACTGTGGGCTCCCTTAACGGGGCACACATACATCATAAAAACACTCAGTCGATGACCACCTGTGCTGTGCACCTGGTGCGCAATAAGGTAGAGCCACAACCACTAACAACATAATCCACAAGGCGGCTAGTCATCCAGCCCATTCTTCACTCCATCCACCGTGCTAGACTGGTTCTGGAGGTCTGCCCAAATTTGGACCCACACCCAATGTCGTCTTCGGGCACTCAGAGTAACCCACCTCTCCAACCACCACCACACCTTGTGTTCCTGTTTGGAGTAAACGGGTACGGTTCTGCCTTAGTTCAGCTTCTGCTTTGGTTCTACATCAGACTAGAGACCATCGTCGCCTGCTTACCCCTGATGAGGATGATATTTGTACCTACCTGCATGCCTTACACCCAGAGGTGTGGTTCTAAGTGGCAAGAAAGGAAGGCAGTTACGGCCTCTAAACACAACGGGAGCTGCAACCCAGCCCCAA
>NQII01000097.1:343894-357092 GCA_002778355.1 Clitarchus hookeri
GGCGGATGGACGTGTACGGGTATGGAGACATCCTCATGAATCCATGGACCCTACATGTCAACAGGGGACTGTTCAAGCTGGTGGAGGCTCTGTCATGGTATGGGGCGTGTGCAGTTGGCGTGAAATGGGACCCTTGATACGTCTAGATACGACTCTGGCAGGTGACAGATACGTAAGCATCCTGTCCGATCACCTGCATCCATTCATGTCCATTGTGCATCCGATGGATGTGGACAATTCCAGCAGGACAATGTGACACCCCGCACGTCGAGAGTTCCTACCGAGTGGCTCCAGGAACACACTTCTGACTTTAGACACTTCCATTGGCCACCTAAATCACCAGACATGAACATTATTGATCATATCTGGGGTGCCTTGCAACGTGCTGTTGAGAAGAGATCTCCACCGCCTCGCACTCCTNGTGCCTTGCAACGTGCTGTTGAGAAGAGATCTCCACCGCCTCGCACTCCTGTGGATTTGTGGACTGCCCTGCAGGATTCATGTTGTGAATTGCCTTCTGCATACCTTCAGACATTAGTCGAGTCCATGCCACGTCGTCTTGCGGCACTTCTGCGTGCTCGCGGGGGCCCTACACGATGTTAGGCTAATGTACCAGTTTTTTAGTTATTCAGTGTAGATTGTGTTTAGTGGCATGATGTTTCACAAGACCTCTGACCCCATCACATGGCCCATTTCCATGTCCACTTGCACTAAAAATCCATTCAGAGGGAGCTGGTGATTTTGAAAGTTCATCAAGTTGAAGTCTGTTTTTAAAGTGACTAGCAGCCCCATATGAGTTGGTTTAACACCAAGGTTTGTTTTGATCTTCTGAAGTGCTAATAATATATCATGAGAATAATTGTGTCCTGGGTCATCGCTAACAGTTGCAAAACCTGTTTTCTCATTGTTGAATAGCTCACTGCTGTAAAGACCGATATTAAGTCATTCTGCCAGTGGTAGTCCTGTACTTCTCCCGGTAGAACAACGGACCGATTCTCTGAAAAATCAAAATGAATGACTAAATGTTGGGTGGATGTTTTTGATTCGTCTTTAGAACAGGAGATGTGTTTTCTGTGCACATTCTTCATATAGATATGGGTTATGGCCTTCACAGTTCATTTAGAAAATTCTTCAAGAATGTAATTAATTGGTGCTGTCTTTTTTACAAGTTGACTGCCATCCAACGTTGCTTCAAGTTTTAAGGTTTGTAGAGTTAGTCCGCCCTGAAATTGACAGTTTGGGCATTCTTTTAATAAGCATGGTTCACTCTCCATACAACACAAAACTAATGATAACACCTGAAGCACAAGACTGTCTGATGGACAATCAGTCTCTTGCAGCAGGTTCTTCCGGGTAACTACACAGAGATTGAAATTCAAACAGTACACACATATCTTGTGTGATGTGGTATTACCCACTTGGGACACAAAGAGAAAAATTTGTTCTACTTCTCATATTCTCTCACAATTTCACATACTAAAACTTCAGGAAAATCAGAGACTATGATTCCCACCCCTCTGCGTGTCTGGAGATGGATTGGGCCGATATTCATATGATACTCACTACTTGTGCCTTAAACTTCAAGTCACAGTACACACAGAAACTAACTTTTCTTACAATAGGTTTAAAATTTGTGCTGTCAAAATGCATTTAACATACACATTTTGTATCTAGAAAGTGTTAAGTGTTATGTTCTTGCAATCAGGCCTTGCTAGCCTGATCGCGTTCACAAACATATCATGTGGCCATTTGTAAGTCAACACACGCAGGTGCGGCGGATGGGGTTTTGTCGCCAAGACACTGCACCACAAAGTTATCAGGAGATAGGGTCTGCCGATTGCCATAATGCGTGTACAGACATCGGTCTTTGGAGCCATGGTTAAGGCGAGCACATGCCTTTTAAATAGTTTCAACTTTTAATAATGTGCTGTTGCTTGTTATAATTAATATTCTCATACATTAATAACATATTAATATTCTCTAGGCTCCCCTGATTTAACTCATATTTATTGTAATGAGTTGTAGCTACTAACTAGCTAAAATACAACAATTATAAAAACTACCTAATCCATTCTATCTCTTAGTATGGATCCCCTAAGTAAATTTAATGAGTAATTTTAAAAACTTTAAATTACAACGGTGTGTATTTTGTTGACTGGTAGGACAATCATGTGGTATATTAAATTTCATAAAAATTAAATAATTAAAATACATTGGAACAATGGCAAACTTATATTATTATAATATATGGCTAGAGATCAAATTCATAAACTATTTATTGAAATAACAGAAATGTTACATTTCATATGTTATAAATCCACAACATTTATGATCTGGATATGTTAATATGGTACTAGATAGTATCAAAAAGTTTTCAGACTAGCTCTGTTTACAATAAAGTACTTTATTTATCTGTGTTTACACACTATCACCTTTAGACGAAATAGTTCTCTTGCACAGTAAAACAGCACTTCCAGTGTTTCTGCCACTTCTGAAATGTGCCCTGGAAGGCTTCTTCTCAGAGTGTATCGAGCGCCTTCTGCGATTCATGTTCGATCTCTAGCAAAACTACAACCTTTGAGCTGAATCTTCATATTCAGCAAGAAGGCTTGAGTCTACAGGAGTCAAATCTGGTGAGTAGGATGGGCGCGAAAGCATTTCCTTCGACCAGCTCAACTCCTGAAACTGTAGAAACCATTTGACAACTTCTGCATATGGAATTGAGAACAATCCACAACATTGCTGCTATATTTGGTGTGTCGTACAGAACAATCCAGGCAATCCTCACGTGTGATTTGAACATGTGCCATTTTGCTGCCAAGTTCGTCCTAAGGCTGCTGACACAGGAGCAGAAGGAATNCTCACGTGTGATTTGAACATGTGCCATTTTGCTGCCAAGTTTGTCCTAAGGCTGCTGACACAGGAGCAGAAGGAACGCTGCATCAAAGTCTGCAATGGATGACCCGTCCTTAATGTAGAGGTATAAGAATGTTTTAGGGAGGACATTCGGGGAAAGCGACTGGATTTGTGGTGCACGAGAAACTGGATGCTCCACGACGATGGTGNCTCACGTGTGATTTGAACATGTGCCATTTTGCTGCCAAGTTCGTCCTAAGGCTGCTGACACAGGAGCAGAAGGAATGCTGCATCAAAGTCTGCAATGGATGACCCGTCCTTAATGTAGAGGTATAAGACTGTTTTAGGGAGGACATTCGGGGAAAGCGACTGGATTTGTGGTGCACGAGAAACTGGATGCTCCACGACGATGGTGCACCCCGTCACCGAGCTCTCGTCACACGTAAGTTCCTCACTGGAGACAGTGTGGTCATGCTTCCGCACCCATACTACTCCATGTATGGCTCCTGCAGACTCCGCCTTCTAGCTGAAGATAAAGATTCAACTCAAAGGTTACCATTTTGCCACCATTGCAGAGATCCAGCGCAAATCTCAGAACGGTCTTGACATGCTTCGAGAAGTCTTCCAGAATGCATTTCAAAAGGGGCAGGACTGCTGGGAGTGCTGTATTGTTGTGCAAGGGAACTAATTTGAAGCTGATAGTGTGTAAATGTAAATTAATAAAGTACTTTTGTGGAAACAGAGTGAGCCTCAAAGCCAAATACACTTATAGCTGTGACTACTCTGTGGCATCCAAGTACCCGTATTTACCCGAATGCAAGGCATTTCCTAAATTTGATACATTACCGAGAAAAAAAAATATAATTGGCTGAAAAATAAATTTTTGTCGTGACAAGAAATAATGAATTAAAGTTTTTGATGACCTCAGGGATTATTGCAAGCTCTTCCGTACATTTCCATTAGACACGGTCCAATACGATTTTCTCAATGTGTCAGAAAGGACATTTTAAGGCTTACTGAATGCTTTGCAAGGTAAGATTATGTTTTAAACTACTCTTCAAAAAACTTCACCATAGCACAATCACTTTAGATACACCAAAGTGTCTTGAAGCAGCACTGCTGTTACTTGCTTCAGCATATCTTATCACCTTAAACTTATAATTAGCATCGTGGTATGCCCTACATTATTTTTACTAAAGTACTTCATGTTCTTCCCTTTTTTAACATGATTTGTTTAGCCTGAATTGGCAGACTTCACCAACAAAAAGACAGGTTTTTTCTGCAAAATTAAATCCAGGTTTTATTTTCCCTTGTACATGTATCTGTGACGTAATCATCCAAAACAAAACGTGGACACTGCTAGATCTACAAATTTGTTCCACCCACTATGTCACCTGTATTTATGTGCATGTAAAGTTTATTTGTATTTATCTGATGAAAGGAAAATTTTATAGATAAAATTATTTAGTGACTTGGGTAGCAACATACAATGTTGCATTGATGTAATTAGTGCACTGGAAATGGTTGCCAAAATAGTCTATTTAAATGAGATTCTCGAATGCAAGACTAATTTGAAATATTTATATTTGCAACAAGGGGAAAAAAACTGAGTCTTGCACTCAAGTAAATATGGTATGTATGTTTAGCATTTGAAGTATAATACATTTGATTGTACCCTGTGGTTACTTCTCAGCATTCCATTAGCTGTTAACACTCCTTAACAACTCTTAACTTTATTTGCAAGTCTTCATCGTAAAGCCACTGCCAAATTTTACCTCTCAAATGAGACTAAAAAGGCTTCAATTTTCAACGTTCTGCTACCTGCAGTACTATAGAAGAGACTATTTTAAAGTACTTGACGAGTGCTTGCATTGGCTCCTACCTCACACTTGTACCATGCTCTATCAGGTTCATTAGCTACTGGCTCGTGACGAGGTTGAGGCCAGAAGACACTTTTCTTCCAACCTTGCCCTCCCATTACATTTTGGCAAATGCAAGCGTACATTATTTTAGTTGAGCAGGTGTAATGAAAGATAAATCCAGCAGGGTGATATACACCACTGCTAGCAGAGCTCTCAAAGTTGAGTTGTGAAATGCTTTTTGATTATTAGCCAAATATATTACAAATGTACTGAAAATGAGAAATATAGAAAAGATGAATTAAAATTATGATAGCTAACTCTTCCAACTGCACTACTCTTGATTACACTGTTTGAAATAAAACCCAATGCTTTATTTTTAATTCACATAAATAAAACAGTAAATTTTTAGGTCATCCAAGTATTCTGCATTAGATGGTTGTGAGTTTGATCTCCATGTGTGAATGCCAGCCCACTGAATATGTATTATATGTATTTAAAACCTTAATTTGCATTGTTTACTTTTATGTACAGTTATGAAGCTGAAATGAAATATTGCTTTTTAACATTCCCACTATACGAAAAAGTCAATAAGGGTGACGCTCATACCTCACGGGGGGACACTCATACTTCATTAACTTAAACGTGCATCTGAAAATAACACACGTATCATTGGCTGACAATATATACTAAAATGGAATCTCATGGTACAAAGGGACTTGGAGACCTCGACTATAAAAATTTTCCCGTTACTCCTTAATTACATTTCATTTTTTCTTTCCTCCAGGTAGTTCTCGTTGCCTTTCTGTGAAATTTTCAACTGTCTGTAATGCTTGAATAAAACACCTTTAATCATTCATTCCCACACCTCTTTACTCCCAGCATGTTTGTACCCATCCACACGGCTTCTTTTCTTTTTTTGATGGCTGTCTTGAGTGCAGATGAAATATTATCACTGAAGTAAACATCCTTGCCTGATTCTGTTCAGAATTATTACTTTTACATTGCCTTTGCTTTTCTTTACTATTGCTTTCAGTTATTAATAAAGCTAATTTTATGGTACATTTCAATGAATATATAAATAATACTTTTCAGATTAACAAGACTGTAATCATTCAATTTTGATGGTTCATTCTTATCATAGTTATTAAGATGAGTATAACAGTCATCTCACATGTTCGTGTGGTTAAAGATAATCTCTATTACAACATGATTTCTATTTGCTTGTACTGGGTGACAGTAATAGAGCTGCAGTATTCAATCATGTAGTGACTGTCCTAGTCAGTATTAAAGGAATATTTCATATTTCAAAGTGCTTACAGGACAGAAGAAGAAAATTGGAGGTAAACGAACAGGAAGATGACGGATCACTACATCTCTGCCGAAGGGTATGATCGCGTAGAAAGCTTGTTTTCAGTGCTGGCGAACCAGCACCGACAAGCTGGCTGCCAGCCCAACACGTAAACAAGAATGTTTGAAACTTTTTCCCACTGTTTATTAATCTTGGAAATGCCCTCAGTATTTGCAGTGTTCTTTCCTGTTACTACATCATCATTTCGGTACTAGAACTCCAACAATGATCTCTAAAGCTCAAATAATTTCTCTACTTTGTGAAAAAATAGAAGACCAGGGGTTTGGGACAAACGAGTAAAGGAACATGACAGTGAAAAATATGTTGGCAGGTGCTGGAATGAAATGTCCCCAATTGAAGAAAAAGTTTAGTACAGAATTTTATTTTAATTTTTTCAAAATATGGTAGTGGCTTATTACTTGAAGAAATATATTCTCACAATAAGCTGTCCATAAAATGCACGTGTTTCCAGTGTTCTACGTAGCTGCCCATAAGCATTGCAAGCACTGGAAGCAAATGACGGCAATAAGCATGCTGCTTACTAGGTTTTCATGCGTGTTTCATGAGGAAGGGTCTGTTTGCCTGAGATAAGAGAAGACGAGGGCTACACAGAGATGGTTACCTTACTAGANAATTTTTTCAAAATATGGTAGTGGCTTATTACTTGAAGAAATATATTCTCACAATAAGCTGTCCATAAAATGCACATGTTTCCAGTGTTCTACGTAGCTGCCCATAAGCATTGCAAGCACTGGAAGCAAATGACGGCAATAAGCACGCTGCTTACTAGGTTTTCATGCGTGTGTTTCATGAGGAAGGGTCTGTTTGCCTGAGATAAGAGAAGACGAGGGCTACACAGAGATGGTTACCTTACTAGAGGGACGCGTATCTTATTCCTGGCCAGCCTGAATTATGGAAAGATGTGTTGAGGTGGCAGCAGTGGCAGAGGAATGAACTTGGGATGTTGTATGGCATTGGAGATCAAAAATTTTACTATTTTATAATATTTGCCTACAATTTTTCTACTTGTAAACCTTAGATGTGGTGTAATTTCCAGTACACAAGAAAGAAATTATGTTCCTTAGTTTTTGAGTGATTATATGTCAATCACAATTTTGTAGTTTTTAATACATGAGTGACAAACAAACAATTTATAAAAAATGAAATAAGAGAAACTGAAAGGCATTTCCATATTTTCTGTATTCGTTTGAAGTTGTGTTTAGCAAGTTATTTTGCAAAAACTTTGGGAGAACAAAAAATCAGGAATGTGTAAACATNAAACTTTGGGAGAACAAAAAATCAGGAATGTGTAAACATTTCTTATATTCAGTCTTTAATAAAAAACTATCCTTTTTTAAGTGATTACATAGATATCTGGTGGGAAAATTATGTCAATTCTCTGAAAGAGTTTTTATTATCGATTTCATCTGCGTATTTAAAACAGTGATGGTTGGATGATAGTTGACAGTCACTTGTTTTCAACTCATAATAACAAAAATTGAAAATATTTTATAGTAAATTACTTATAACTCTGTTTTTAACATCATCGGCAAAATGTACGTACATAATACAATTGTATTAAAAAAAATTATACTGATAGTCCCCCTCTTGTCACCATCTGACTTTTTGCATATCCTTTTATGTGTGCGAGTTTAAAAGAGAGCGGTTTAAGAATATTTTCAAGTGAGAAAAGAAAGAAACTTTGGTGTTCTTAAAAAGAGCTCATTATTCAAGCACCTATAAATACGATTTTATCCTGTGCCATTTAAAAATCTGCCAATAATTTCACTACCCACAACAAGTAATATTTCTCTACTAAACTGTATTATATCCAGCTAAAACTAGCAGAAAATCCGCCAAATTGGCTACAATCCCAAACAGACCACACATGCACACGGTTCTAATGAACTTATCAATGTTGCAGTGTTACCATGACTCGCCTTGAGAAAATAACATGTCTGCAGTTCCCTGTAATGACAGAGAATGATAGTTGTAATATAATGTAATTTGTAACTCCNTTGAGAAAATAACATGTCTGCAGTTCCCTGTAATGACAGAGAATGATAGTTGTAATATAATGTAATTTGTAACTCCTTGATTTTGTTTTTCAGTCTTGAACTCTAAAATATGGAACATATTGGATCACTACATTTGACCTTTTAAACAGGTTCTGCAGACACTGAGACTACGTATGTCCTGCTGCTGTGTAGTTTGAAAAGACACTGTGAATGTGATGCCTGTATCATACAGTGTGTACTGGCTGTTGCNATGTCCTGCTGCTGTGTAGTTTGAAAAGACACTGTGAATGTGATGCCTGTATCATACAGTGTGTACTGGCTGTTGCACATTACTTCGGTTTTTAACTATGAGCATGTATTCTGCTTAATTTCTAAGGTTTCAATGAAACCGTTTGCCATTAAGTTCAACAATCTGATTTACAATGCATTTCTGTAAAACAGATTGTGCTTTCCAAATTCTGTGTGTGGAATAATTCTGTATGGTGACAGGTGTAGCAGTGATTGTAAAACTTTACTCAGTATTTTAGGATTGTAATACTATCATAAATAGTCTTTTTTATGATATTCACAATACAACTCAAAGAACATATTGGTCTTAAGAATCTCTTAAAGCATTGGACTCGTATATTGTTTCAAAATATATTTTCAAAGATGTAAGCACCACTATGTTGCACTGGTTGTTAGATTTGCTTTGAATTTTATTGAAGTAGCATAACCTGTTACTTTTAAATTCGACATGGCTATAATGGTCTTTTCTATTGGTGCAAAAAAATTTTCATCGTGCATTCTAACTACTAAGCTTGAATGTGCAATTTATTTCTCTGCACCAGTTTCTGCTACTGTACATTGTTACGTGCCTACTGCTGCTTGAGGCGCTGCCACAAATGCGCAGACTCGGTTCTGAGGGGAACCTCGACCCTCCTCCACTGAGGCAGACCCACTTGTAGTCCCGTCGCCAGGCGGCCGGGAATGATTGACAGCTAACCTGGCTGGCTTCACAGGACCTCCTCCCTCATTCCTGGGAAGCTGACAACTTTTAGAGGATGCGCAAGAATATTCTGGAAATTAGGATTCCCCCACGGAATGCAGAATTTGAAGAAATTTCTGGGCAATGACTTGGACCCTATAAATTTCGAGCGACCCGAGGGTATTTGGCTGAGTGCAGCGAGGGACATCTATGAAGAGGACGGGAGATTGCGAGCCGACAGCAGACGAGGTGTTTGTGGTGTGAACGAACGATAGGGCATGAAACCAGATGAGCGATGGCTACTGTGCATGAAGGCACTCTGAGAACTCTAAAACATTGCAGACTGGTGGGATCTGGACTAAACTAGGTGGGACGGTGTAAATATGTGATACGGAATTTATTGTAAATGTAGGTCAAATATGGACATATAATTTATAAAAAATTTCATTAGGTTTTTATACACTGTCTAGTATGACTGATTTTTGTTATCGAATTACATTAACTCTTGAGGTAATTGTAAATTGTACTGATTGAATTTTTTAATTGTTAATAGCAAGAGATACCAATTTATTGTGAGATGTTGAGACGAGGGTATTTTCTTTGTAATTATTTAAAATAAATAAGAAAATAATTATTAACTCTTATTTGATTAAGACCCCTATCCCTAACAACCTGGCTGAGTTTGTGCTGTAGCACAAATAATGTTGCCATGGATGGTTTCAAGTCTATATTTTCAGTAGAAGGTACATCAAAAACTGTGCAAGGTGCCGTGAGGGATCATAAAATACATTAAATTATGCAAAGGCATTACAATCAAAATTTTCTCTCGTTCACCAACACTTTATAAAATGATTACGATACATAATGAATTATGTTAAGATTGAAAAATAAAACTTTGATACTATATAACTGGAAAGAATTACTATTTACCAATTTCTAAATGACTTTTAAAATGATTATTAGAAAAAGTTGACTAGATTTCATTTCTTGACCAATTAGAAAGGAGGGCAGCTGTTTAAGCCCAGTAAAGCCTCTGTTTCTTAAAGAGGAACACATTAAAATTACAATTTAAAAAATTAATAATTTTGGCGGAGGCAGTTAAGAGACATCAAAGTTTCAACCGAATAAAATTGTTGCAGACAAAAAACACATTAAAACTTAATTGCAACAGCCAAACGCGAGTGTTGTGTGGACACCAATATTAATCGAAAATGATTCATTCTTGGGCGGCGGACAATACACAACACATTAAAACAAGGAGACCAGTAATACAACAGTTTTAGTTAAACCGAAACAGAATTTTGACAGGCAACTAAAATCACGATTTTGAAAGAAAGAAAAAACTAGCATTGCTGCTCACCCAAGACAAACACAATTATGGCCCACAAAACACTAAAACATCTAAAAAAAAGAGCCCAACACACACACACAAAAGTTGTCCACGACTCGGTTTATTATGCCCCAATGCTCGGTGGCTCAGGCAACAAGACTAAATTTAAATGAGCCACATCACGTCCTGAGTGCGATTAGTGCGGCAGTTTAAACTGTTTGAAGATTTCTTGCAGGCCTTGTAATAGGAAGAGCTCCAGCCGCGCAATCGCTTAAATAAACTATCAGAACTGTATAAATTATTATGAATCACGAGCGGAGGGGAAAACGAGGACACGGGAGGAATGAGTAGGGGATCTGAGGCGAGCAAAGAGTATACCACCGCGTCGTGTAGAAAGTAAAGAAACTATTGCGCGATGGGCGCTAGTTTCGCAACCCCCACCCCAAAACCTTTTCCCTGACTGCCAATCTCTAAACATCTTGACGAAACATCATACACAATGAAACTGATAGTAGAAAAACTCGTAGACGAAAAGAAGCAGAAACTGTAGTGTAGAAAGGAGGAGTCCGTAGATAGATCTCAAATTAACATGCAGTTCTGTCCAAAATTCAAGCTATGAGACCAGGAGTGATCAGCTCCTCCTTAAAGTTATCCCCGGGGACGGATGGCAGTCAAGTGCGAAGGCAACTCGGCGCCAAAAGAGCCGGTCTCTTCTCTAGCACAAGGTGCAGCATCAAGGGGGTTGTGGAAAGTAACCATCCGAAGCGCTGCCTCTTCCAGCAGCAAACTCGAATGGCACTTCAGCAGGACGACGACACAGGGTGGGCTCGGTGGTAAGACGGGAACAAAGCAAAATAATAAAGGATTATAAAAAGAGAGAGACAATAGCCAAAATGACACAGGGTAAGGAAACAAGTGCGCATTCACAATTTCTAAACAGTCAAAACTGCAGGTGCAGACACATAATAAATTTAAACAATTAATTGCGATGCTGATAAGCATTTCACTGAGACGTGTGCTTCTTTCTGAAGGAACGATTAGAGCTGGGCGAATCAAGGTTAATTGTATTAGGCCCCAAAAATTGAGATATAAGCTTCCCAGTTATATCCTTCCCCATATCTGCCAAAATGTAATTCTTGCACAAAACCAGGTCTCCTAACTTTAAATTTACTGGCAACCTGCCCTGGTCTATTTTAGCTACTACCTGCAGCTTCGCTGCCCCAAGCCTATGGTGGACCTCCTCCAGCAGGCGATTACGAAAACCTCACCAAGGGGGGGATATATCAGATATTGAGGAAAGGATGGCTAAGAGGACGATCAAGAAAAGGGAGTGAAGGTGGAGCTCCGTGGGATCGTGCAGTGCACTATTGAATCCTATATTCATTAAATAAATATCCTGATCCTCCTTAGTATAGTCGTGATTATAGAAAATAGTTAAACAAGCCTTCAAATTCTTATTAAATCTTTCACCTTATTGCCTTTGGGAAAGTAGGGATTGGAAGTGAAATGATTGATAGCCCAGCGAAAACACATATTCTTAAAAACATTAGAAGTGAACCAGTTAGCATTATCAGTAACAATCTGAACAGGAGCACTAAATACTTTCCATACCTGATCAGTAAGTACAATTGACGAGGCTTTCATACTACGCAGTGGTAACAGAATAACAAACTTAGTGAAGGTAGCCAACAATATTAAACTTCACACATATATCGCTTCCAAGATCTAAGGGTCGAAATATATCATGATGAACAGTGCTCCAAGGCGCCTGGGGAATCTGCATTACCACCTGCCCGAGTTAGTATGCTAAGCCTCAGGGCCGAAGCTAGGGGGGGGGGCATTGTGGGGCAATGCCCTACCTTAATAATCGACTAATAAAAAGCAAAGTAGGTACTGAAGCAGATTATGACGGAAAAAAAATACTAGCGTATAGTGACATCTATGATCTAGTCTTACAGTCATAATTCGTTATACTACTTATAGATGGCATTTGAAGTCTGTTTTGCAATATTTGTTCGTATTGCAGTCTATGGCACGGGGAATCCCCTAGCCACCACTTTTAAGCCCTATCAGTGTTGCCAACCCTGAAATCTAGCTGACGGTAGAATTTATCAAAGGTAAAGGCCAGAATTTGAAAAAAAATATATATATATTTTAAATCTGTATCAGAATTATTGTAATATCATTTCCATCAAAATCAAATTGACAACACAAGATAATGATAAAANTGTATCAGAATTATTGTAATATCATTTCCATCAAAATCAAATTGACAACACAAGATAATGATAAAATTAAAATAATAAATTTCAACTAAGAATACGAACAGACTTAATTCAAAACTTCTTAGTATTCATCTACAATCAAATACGGCAATTACCTACCTACCAAACTTGTTCGCGTAATATCTCAAAGCTCATTTTGGAGAATTTCCAAAAATTATACGCGTAAGGAAAAATATACTGTACTGTCAACAGAATAAAAAAAAATACCCAAATAAAACTAAGGATGCATTATCATCGGTCGATAAACTCGTGAAATTTAAAGAATATATATCATAATTACCTAAAAATTATGATTCCTTAAATTACGGTATATTTTGCTACCGTAGTTGTAACCCTACGGTAGGTGGTAGATTTGTGCTGAATACGGGAGATCTACCGTAATTACGGTGTAGTTGGCAACACTGAGCCCTATGGGGATTCCGTTTTTAAACTAAAATAAGCGAATTAGAGGTTATTTGTCTGTATGTGGTGGGCGTTGGTTAGTGCAGTACAGTTTTTCAGTCAGATAGGGACACAATTGTTTGTTTATTGC
>NQII01000097.1:357762-464923 GCA_002778355.1 Clitarchus hookeri
GGGAGTTGCCACCAGAATAGAAAATAAATTGGGCCGAAATATTCCTTACGTCCATTGCTATAACCATCGCTTGCATTTGATAGTCATCAGGACTATCTCGGAAATTACTTACATTCGATTATTTTTTGATCAATGCATCATGTTGCACGAATTCTTTCACCATGGCAAAATAGCCGCCTTGTATGATGGAAAAAGGATTGGCCGGCTTCTCGAACAGCGTTGGTCAGGACACTTGGCGGTTACAAAAGTTGTGAACGAGAATTTTTTATCGATTTTGAAGACTTTAGATGAAATTAAAAATAACAGATTTAACGGTGACTTCGTCGCTAAAAGTGTCGGCATTAAAAAAGTCATGCTTAACTTAGAATTCCGAATGGCCATGGTTGTAGCCAACAAAATCTTATCCATGTTTCAGCCTGCAGATGCAGCTTTACAAGCGCGAAGTGCAGGGTTGAAAGACGCCATAACAATCATAAAGTGCGTCCAAAATGAAATAATTAAGCTGAGAACTGATGAAATGTATCATCAAATTTTGGAAGAAGCTAAGTCTAAGACAAGCGGCGATTCCGAAAACCAGATTCAGAAGAGACAAATCAAAAAATCAAACCGGATGGATGATTACTTGACGTATGCTCCTTCCTGTTCTTCTGCGAGTCAAAATATAGAAGACCAGAATGATCAGCCATTTAAATCAGAATATTTTGAAATGTTAGATATACTTATTGCTGAATTGCAAAGAAGATTTTCGGACAATGATGACCTACTAAATTCAATAGCTAATCTCGATGAGTTGGATTTAGACAAAATGGTACCTCTAAAAAATATAGGTAAGTGTGAGAAAATTAAAGAAAACTACATTTCTGCCTGTATTGTATTAGTGTCATTTCATGTCACATTCATAATATCTACTAATTTTCAGGTCTAACAATACCATCAAGGGAAGAGGCTTCTGTGGTCAAAGATTATTTGAGTCGTCGCGACGATAAAATGGAAAACACATTGCGAGTTTTATACAGGCAGCGAGAGGCTTTCAAAGATACATATGAACTTTTTGCATCTGTGGCGACCATAGGATGTAGCACTGCTGTGTGCGAATCTACATTTTCAACTTTGACTGCAATCAATAGGCCTCAGAGGCTATCAATGGGTCACGAAAGAATGGCAGGCATGGTATTCCTGGCCTTTGAAAAGAAAAGAACCAAGTCAGTTGACCTGAATGAAGTCCTTCGCATTTTTAATAATATGGCAAATCGAAGAATTCAGCTGTTTTAAGGAAGGGCTTTTTATTGTTATATTGAATTTGTTTGAATATGATTGGAGAAATAATAATATCAATCGGAGTAAATAACTTTTTTTTATATTTATACAGATGTAACAAAATTCCATTAAATGCCGAATGGGGGTCATTCCACCCATCAATACGAACAACTTTTACAATGGGACCAACTTCGAAATCGCAATTTAAGGGAATTTTGTTACATCCTGTATAAAACCACGACGATTACTTAAGTATTAACCTGACTCACACAATATGTTACAAGTCAAGAAAGCCAAAAATCGATTGACCACATAGAAATCTGAATAAATTCCGTTTTTTATGATTGACCAGAACAGATCAAGTAACATTTATACTTCCGCCCTACCTGTAACCACAGCTGCCCTACCTTAAATTCAAGTCTAGCTACGGCCCTGCTAAGCCTGCTTACATCTATGGTATCAGACTCAAGAACGCACGAAGTCAGAAACGTCCCCCCCTTAAACTAGGCCAGACAAATTGCACCACAAACTAATTAAAGGTTTTATTTACACCCAGATGACTGTCAAACACAGAATCGTGAAAATACGATAAAACCATGGGCCTCAATGATTTCGGAATGACTATCTTGCAAGCACGTCTATTTTTTCGGGTTAAGAACAATATCTCACTGTCCACAACATAGGGAAGTGCTGCACCACCACTCAGGTCCGTCTTAACTTAGCTGCAGAATGTGTCATCCACCTGAGCCTGGCGTAACTTCACTAAAGATTCAGGTAAACTCTGTATAATATTAAGAGAAACATCAGAAACTGCCACATTTTCCGTCTTAAAATCTGCCGGATCGTACATTCTGAAGAGGGCATATGCTACCCGATTTTCGGAGCCTCGGACGTGATGTACTTTGAAACGGAAATGTGACAGTCGCAAAACCCAGCGACCTAACTTGCCCAGCTGTTAAGTGTGATTCTAAAACCATCTTAACGCTTGGTTATCCATGTATATATCGCATTCTTCGTGATGCAAATTTATCTAGCCCATAGATATAAGCTGAGGTTTTTTTTTTTCATAAATGCATAATTTACACTCCATCTCAGTGAGACTGCGACTGACGAAAGCCAGTGGTGCGAATCCTAATTCAGTACGCTGGCTCAGGACAGGTCCTAAAGCCAGTGACGAAGCATCGAACTGTACAATGAAACAGCGCGAAAAATCCCGTAGAATGATCACCAGAGGAGAAGACAACTTATGCCTCAGCATGGAAAAGGCTGACTCCTGCTCCTGACCCCACTGGAACTCAACTCCCTTCTTTTTCAGCATGTTCAAGGGTGCCACCAATTGCGAGAAATGCTCTATCAAAAAGGGAGTAATAGCCCAGTAAACCTAAAAAATTTTGAAATCCCTTCAGAGTTTTAGGGTGAGGGAAATTTAATATCGGGACCACACAATCAGGGTCAATCATCAGTTGACCTTCGTAAAGCAGATAACCTAAAAAATTTAACCTTGTCAGATCTCAAGGCCATCGAGTATGGGAACCCACACCCCTTTGCCCAGGTGGACTAGTCCATCCATTCAGGAGACAGCCATCTGGCAACACTGTAGCAAGTGAAATGCAAATACGTCATGGGAAATGGAATACAGACTTTTCACAATAAAGAGTAAAAGTGTATCTAATGTATATTTATAAGACGATAATTGTGTTTTCATAAAGGGAGATTGCCTATAAAGGCCTCCATCACAGTGTCATTTAACTTAGTGCGATGACACTCCCAGTCAACTTCGCAAAATCAAACTTAACAGACATTTGTTAATCAATGGGGGTGTCACCAATGTGTTTCCTTTAATCCATATAATTTTTCACCAGTGCAATAATGCCACGTAGTGCTTATGTCATGTTTTAACAATCTGTGTTTGACGTCGGTACATGCAACCTGTCGTGGAAGCCGATGCCATTCACCCAGTTCACCTCAGCACATGATCCAGACCTGCAGCGTTGGTCGTCCACTCCGTAAGCCCTCTCGGTGCCATAGTTTAGGCTGATCTCATTTCATTACAATAGTAACATAATTAATTAAAACCTTTGATTTATTTTCAGTGCCGAGGGGAGTACCACCTGCACTCTCACCAGAGAGTTTAACGCTACTACGTATCTCCATAACACCATGCTGACATAGATCATTTTCACGCAAAGGCTACTGACAGGCCGTAAGTGCTGGATCCGTTTCTTTTAGTATTCACAGATCCACTTCCTGAAGATGTGTTAAAGTACATGAGTAAACAGCTTTACAAAATTTAGTGAGAGTTGATTATTTGTCCTCCGGGACACATAGGGTGCTATGTCTCCTTGTAGTACCGCCCTTATAATATATTTCAGGCATACGAGATAGCCTACAGTCTCACCAAAAGGTCAACATGTGTAAGTAGTGTAATATTAAGTGCATGACAACTTCATCTTCAAACTGACGGAGGCTTCCAAACCCCCCTGGGCAGTCGACCGAACGACCCATATCATTAACTCTCTGCTGAGTTATGGCGCCGAGCAATTCTACACTCCACCATCCCTGGGTCACCTCGATCACGTCATATGTTAATTTTTAAACGCTATTTTATGTTGAAAAAGTATTTGTAATATTTAACTTATTCGTAACAGTTTGTATCGGCTTACTTTTGGCACTTTACTCTTTATATTAATTGGCATATCCACAAATGTCTGAATCTTAATTCTTATTCTCTTTTAAACCATTATTGAGATAATAATTATTTTTATCAGCTTTATTCAGTAATATACGCACTAGTATAATATTAGTTAGTAGGGATATTGCTATAACATGAGAGTATCGGGACTGAACTCGAAAGAGGAATAGAAAGAAAGGCATCGATACACATTTCAATACCAATATCATATCAGTACAGTAAAAGAAATTTAATTTGTCTATCCTCTATTTTTCATAAAATATTTTTATATATAAATATATTCTATTATATTTTTCATAGCCCAATACCTAGATCGTTCTCTCATTTCAAGGCCTATACAGAAATAGTATTTTTTTTCACATCTGTCGTTTGCTTTGAAAAAATACATAGCGTAGCACTTTTAAGTATTAATTATAATTTTGGGCAACATTCTAATTAAACAAGTAAACTAGTAATGTATACTTATTTTCAAATCATTATTTTATGAAGGAAAATTGCATCTTTATATTTTCGGGGCACTTTGACTGAAAGGGTTCGAAATTAACAGCTAGATGTAATTCCGAAAAAAAAAGTAACGGTATCGAATCATTTACTGATATGATACTGAAAAGTATCGAAATGATATAATCTTTTTCATAATACCAGTATGACCAATCTAAGCAACGAGGACCTATAAATTAATAATTTATGACATCCCAAGAAAGGAAGATAATGATACCCAGATGCAATAACGTCACACCACATCAGTCCTAGCGCTCCAACCAGTGAAAACTATTCGAGAAGATATGGAGGCAAAATCTACATGAGAAAAGAATTAGCAAGGAAGAATTTTTGAACGAGATGACAGTAACATTAAAGACGGGAAAAAGCAAGGAAAATGTGAATATAGTCCTGGAAGGACCAGCTAGCCTTAGGAACAGTTTGATCAAACAAGAAACAGTGTATGTGATATATGCTGCATGTAAAGTATGCGACTTCATAGCCCCAATGAATTTTTATAAATGCCAACAATATGGACATCAAAGTAAACAATGCTGAGGAACCGAAATATGCTCAACATGTGGAGAAGAAGGGCACAGGGATCCAAACACAACCAAATGTAAAGGAGACAAGAAGAATCCAGTATGAGTAAATTGCATAAGGGTGACGTGACCAAGCTTGGCTACGACGATAAAGCCAACTTGATCTGCGGTGTTTCCAGAGTTGTGAAGTAATATGTGTGTGTGCTCGGCGCCACAGCTCTGCGATGAGCTGATGAGATGTAGGGTCGTTCGGCCTACAGCCTAGAGACTCTGGTAAACACTCCGTCATACACACGTTGCCGAGGTTGTGGGCCACCTCGCACGCCTTACTTGATTATCAATAAAAACAGTGGTGCTGGTTGTTAAGGTATTTATTACCCCGTTATGTACACTCAACTATACAGAAGACACGTGGCCTGAATGGCCCGGAACTACAAGCGACCGCGTGGTCTTATCATGTGAAGCTCGAAATGCACTTTTGATTCCCGATAAATAATAACGTCACTCTCCCCTCGGCGCTATGCAAGTTAAGTAAGGAAAGAGATGATGATAATGATTTATAATGTTATGGATGCGACTGGATACTGTTCGACAGATTATGTCCTTGCTAGGGCTTCTGCTGAGTGGGGAGAGCGTAACGTCCGAGCTCGTCCAAGTCCTGGCTAATACTGGCCGTAAATGTGCGCCGGCTTCCGCTACCTAGGCGCAGCTGACGCCATGCGGTGAAACGGTGAAACACAATATACACTGAAAGATGATTATGGGATGGAAAATGATATGAACTAAATTAACACAAGAAAACATAATTACCCTTACACAAATACATAATAAAAATGATAATACTTATTCTAAATGTTTTCATTGCACCAGCCACAGCATTGACCAATGTAGAATGTCACATGTCTCTCAGTGGCTGGGCAGATTGTCTCCGATGACAAAACAAATTATTAATTAATTACACACTGACACTATTAACAAATACACTGACGAAATAAACTGAATAAATAATAAACACTAATGTACTCGTGCCCACAAGCCTGTCGGTGTGGCGCATCTGGTGTGGACATACTACGGCAGTCAGTGGGCAAAAAGACTCGTGAACGTGCGGTTCACGTCACGGGATAAAAGGGAAAATCACCAGCACAGAGTAGACTCTATGACAAAGAACTTGCAATGCAACTGGAGAAACCCGACTATGGAGACATCTAAACACATCCTAATAATAGGACAGATTAATTTGCAATTTTCTGCTACTGCAGTGATAGTAACTATAGCCAATGAGAGAACCCTAGATTTGATATTCATGCAAAAACTTTATTCCTTGGGAGTAAAAACAATAGGGTTTCCAGGACGAAAAACCAATTGCAGTAATACAGATTCGAATACCTAGCTATGGAATAATGTGTATAGACTAATTATAAAATAAACATCATATCTGTGTCTAGCTGGGAACAAGAACCAATGAAATATACATAACGAGCTTCTACTTCCAATATTCGGACGAGATCTGAATACACTTAGAGAAGTGGGACGAAGCGATATAAGTGTTAGGGAGCGATATGCTGGTCATTGGAGCTGATGTTAATACAAAATTGCGATAATGGCATGTGGAAGAAACGGACGACCGTGGCATGGCAGTTGATCGCTTCCTTCTAGCAAACTATCTTCATTACTATGAATCAATTGGGTAATCTTCCCACATATGTTTCACCTACACATGACACAGAATCTATGCTGGACATTACTGATGTAACAAGGAAGGCAGCCAGACATGTTGACTTTAACGACCATTACAGAAGACTCAACCAGCGATCACCGATTAATTATTTTTGAGGTAAAAGTAAATCGTGGAAGAAAAAGTGAAGACACTCCTATGGCAACATACCTACACGATGATGCGAATTGAAGAACTGGCACTCGTCCAAGCAAAGGTTTTCTCTACCCTCGACTTAAAGTCTGGATTCTAACAGATTCCTGTGGAACTTGAAGACAGGCCCAAGACTGTGTTTACAATGCCCAATGGTGATGGTCGTCAATTTCAATTTACTTTCATGCCATTAGGCATGCAGGCTGCCTCAGCCACGTTCTAGGCCCTCCCGACACATGCTTTGTATGGTTTCATCGGACGATTCCCACAGTTTATCTTGATGACATTATTGTGAGGTCTCACTCTTGGGAGGAGCATGCACACCACTTGGCATTGGTAATTGAATGGCTCGGGACGCACTGTCTCCCCTGCTTCATCCAAAACTGCCACATTGGGTTGACGGAACTCCTATACTAGGGGAACATCGTCACTCCGACAGGAACTCTCCTTCCTCCTAACAGCTGCAGCTGATCGACAAGCAAGAACCATCGCGCACTCGCAAAGAGCTCCAACACTTCTTGGGTATTGTTAACTGGTTGCAGAACTACATCCCCAACTTTGCGGCCACCGCCACCCCACCCACTGACCTGCTCTCGCCGGGGCGGCGCTTCTATTGGACTGCTGTCGCACAACGCACTTTCGATGGTCTGAAATGTAGTTTCTGCAGGTGTCAAAAGCTATCACGCCCTGATTACTCCCACTGATATCTCGTACAAACAGACGCTAGCTTGGAGGGCCTTGGCACTGTCCTGCACCAACTATTGGATAACGGGGAGCCCCTTGGGCAGCGCCAAGCTCGGCCACGCAGAATGCAACTATGATGTAAACTAGCTGGAGTGTCTGGGCGTGGTATGGACCCTGTAAAGTTACTGACACTTCTTGGATGGTGCACGAATCACCATCCGCATCGACAGTCAATGCCCACATTGGCTTGAGAAGGCCCAGGGATGCAAGTCCAAATTCACCTGGTGGGCACTGGCTCTGCAGTCCCTGGATTTCGAAGTGAAACATATTCCTGGCAGGACGAACGAACTGATAGAACTGATAGAAGAGCTGTCCCGCCATCCAGACCCATCGGTAGAGGTGTGTGATGACACGCTCTGGGATAACATCCTTCGCTTGTCTCACGGGGAATACCACGCCAAGCCCACGCCCTGCCAGCTGCTGCCTCGTGCGCTCTGGTCCAGGCAGATCTTGTAGGCGTTTTCGACAAACTCCGGTGGTCAATCATCGATGTACAAGGCATCGACTTCGTATGTGACAAGATCACAGCTTGTGTGGGTTGCCCTCCTGAGTTCACCACTGGGTGGTCAACTATGTCCTCTACTGCTGCATCCACCATCACGGGGCCACCTGGCGGTTATTTGTACCTCGTGCCACCTGCCCCGCAGTGTTCCACCAGTTCCACGACGACAGTTTCGCTGGCCAAGTGTAGACCGAGGGTTGTGCGACTATGTGAGAACAAGAATGCCCTTCCAGACATGTAAGGGTGGAACAGCAGGGCTCTCGTGACCCGACACAGCCATTTTATTTGGTGGCCCTGGACATTATAGTTCTTTACCTCGCATCATCCTGCTGGAGGAGGTTTATTATTGTTGTCACCGACCTATTTACATGCCGGGTGTAGGTATAACCAGCGAGGAGTACCTGGTTAGGAACCATCACACAGCTGCTCGAGACCGAGTTATTTCCCTGCTGGGGTTACCCTCGGGTGCTCCTCATTGAGTTCCCAGTTTGCGAGTTTGCGATGGTGGGAGGACTGCACACGGTGGTATGTGGAACAACACACCACCCCAGTATACTCCCCCCAGGGAAATCCTACCGAATGCAGGAACCAGTCCATCAAAGCCCAACTCTGTCTGAATATCGATACTGACCACACAACCTCGGATGTACACCTCCTGTGGACTCTGTTCTGCCTGCATCACTGCAGGAATGAGGTCACTGGCATATCCCCTACTTAAATGGTGCGGCGGCATGTCATGCCCCGCAAGGGCCAGTTACAAGGGCTGGGTGATGAACCACTGGTTATCCCTGTAGAGTGCATAGCAGAGATAGGACAGACTCGGGAGGAAGCACACACCAGCCAAGCAGTCTACACTGTGGCACCAACCCCTGTGTCGTCTTACCCAACTTTAGAGTTAGTCCCCAGCCAGCAGGTGTACGCTCGTAACCACTGTCCATGGGCCAGTGCCAGTTCTGTGCTGGTTTGGAGCCTCGCTGGATGGGTCCCAGCACAATGACAGAGAAGATCGGGGCCCCTCTATACCTGGTACGCCTAGACAGAGGACAGCCCCAACAATTTCACAGGGATAACCTGTGTTCTGCCTACAACACCGAAAGTCACATCGACAACGCTGCAGCCATCAATGGTGGGGACGAGCCGGACCAGGTACACCTCTTCACCACCCCCACAACACAGCCCACAAGGAACAACACATCCCTGCAGGTGGACGAGCCCAACTGCCCCCATCCTCCCTCCAAGAGGAGGAACACGATACCCTGGGCTTGACAATGCTGCTCATCGAGGAGGCCCATTCATATCCTGACACACAGGAGGAATCGTGGGTTTCTTAGCCCTACGATGCCTCCAGCAGTGACTCCACACCAAGCTGTGTCATCATGGCAAACTGAGGACAAGAATGAGTCAACACCCGATGTGAGTGAACCCCCAACCACAATGAAGAGTGCAACCATCATGGGGGAGACACCACCCCTTCGCCATCCCACCGATCGCACTTCATGAAGAGGCGGTCCATACGGAACCATGACAGCCTACATCCGCATGCCACCGATTCCACTCCCAAAGGGCATTATAACCTACACACTACCTGCCACCCTGGCAGCCATCTTGCTCCAATACACAGCCATCAGCCGCCCATATGTCAAGTATCCCACTCCACTTGGGCACAAGATCTTGGCACCCATCACCAGTTCTGCACGCGTGTCTTTCGGTCATGCCATTTCACACAGCAACGCCCTAATGGAGAGGGGAGGGGTCCATTTTGGACCTGGCGACTAAGGCCATTGCATTTTTATAGAAATGTGTGTGCTTCCAGATAATTTGTTGTGTGTGCACCATAGAAGTATCGTGTGTTTGCTGTGGGATTGCTAGGCATGTTTGTGTGGGCGACAAGGCTTGAGCTATATCGACATTGTGCGGTCACAAATTTATTTTTGTTTTAACTGAGCTGTATCCACGAATCTAAATGTTTATAGTTATACTGCCTTTTATGTATTGTAATTGCCATGTTTTTGTATTATTTTATAGTTGTTAGTGTCTATTCTGTTCGTTGTGCGACATCGCTCGCACTGAAAATGTTATTCTGTGTTCTGGTCGCCACCTTCATTTCATGCTGCGCCACCCTCATGTGCGATCTCTGGATACAGGGGCTATACTCCGTGGCCACAAAGTGTTGGTTTTGGGTCCCGCAGACAGAGGTCAAAGAAGGCAGTTTTGGGGTTTAGTGATTAGGGAGTTCTCGCTTTGCGTAATGAGTGCCGAAAAAGCATAAAATTTCTCTTAATTGAGATAAAATGCTGGCTGGCTATAGATTGCAAACTTGTTTCCTTATTCCTCCTACCATGTAACATAGGTGTAAGGCGTCCTCTGTGGTCAACAGCAGAGGTAAATGGGTGACTGGCGAATCATCCGCGATCTCAACATCTAAGGCGACGTCACGACCTGAGGAAGAGTCCTACTGACTGCGTGGCCATTCACGGCCTGGCGCCTACCGAATATTTTATCTTGCTTGTATCTTCCACCCACACGAATCTGTATCTTTCTGGATGACATGGTTTTCTACTTTAGACACGAAGAGTGGATATTGGCAGTGCGTGGTGGCCCCAGAATAGAAAGAAAAAACTGCCTTTTGTGTTCAAGGGAAAGTAACCTGGCAGTTCATGGTTATGAATTTTGGGTTATGCAATGCCTCGGCCTTATTTGGATGGCTGATGGAGATAATTCGGCTCTTGGACATTTACCAGGTGTACATAGCTGACATCGTTATCACAGGAATAATATTTGCAGAGTGCATGACATACTATTACTCTGTGTTTCAGAAAGTGGCTTCAGCCAACCTGAAATTAGTTCCTAGGAAATGCCATATTTTCCAAAAGAAAGCTAATTTCTTGGATTATGTTGCATCGGCCAATGGGATTGAAACATACCCTGATAAAACCAGAGCATTAAGAGTTTGACCTCTACCAAATGACCAAACTGAAGTGTGACGTTTCCTGGACTTATGTGCTTACTACCGTTGATTTGTGCCCGGGTTCGCCACAATCGCCAAGCTTCTGCATAAATTGACTGAAGCAAAAATAAAATTTTATTGGATTCCCGAGTGCAAAGTTTTTTTTAATATACTAATAGTGCCGGACTTTCCGAGTATAGAGGTTGAATTAATTCTGGGTACTGATGCTAGTGATGCAGGTATTGGGTCTGTGTTATCTCAGATCCAGGATGGAAAGGTGAGACCACTGTAATATTTCTATAAGATACTACACAAGTCCGACAGAAATTGCTGTTTGACACGCAGGGATTTTCTGGCAGTGGTTAAGGCAATTTCACATTTTCACCCATACATTTATGGTTCACACTTCATCGCAAGAACTGATCATGATTGATTATGCTAGCTACTAAATTTAAAGGACCCCGAAGTTAAAATAGCCTGGTTCATACAGCACCTGCAACAATATGACGTGACCAAGCTTGGCTACGGCGAAAAAGCCAACTTGATCTGCGGTGTTCCCAGAGTTGTTAAGTAAAATGTGGGTGCCCGGCGCCACAGCTCTGCGGTGAGCTGATGAGATAGGGTCGTTCGTCGACGGCCTAGGGACTCTGGTGAACACTCCGTCAGACACACTATGCCGAGGTTGTCGGCCACCTCGCACGCCGTACTTGATTATCAATAAAGAAACAGTGATGCTGGTTGTGAAGGTATTTATTACCCTGTTATGTACACTCAACTACACAGAAGGCACGTGGCCTGAATGGCCCGGAACTACAAGCGACCACGTGGTCTTATAACCTGAGTCTCGAGATGCACTTTTGATTTCCAATAAATAATCACGTCGCTCTCCCCCCGACACTATGCAAGTTAAATAATAAAATATATGATGATAATGATTTATGATGTTGTGGATGCGACTGGATACTATTCGACAGATTATGTCCTTGCTAGTGCTTCTGCGGCGTGGGAGAGCTTAACGTCTGTGCTCGTTCAAGTCCTGGCGATTACTGCCGGAAATGTGCGTCGGCTTCCGCCGCCTAGACGCCGCCGACGCCATGCGGTGGTACAGTGAAACATAATATACACTAAAAGATGATTATGGGATGAAAAATGATATGAACTAAATTAACACAACAAAACATAATTACAATTACACAAATACATAATAAAAATGATAATACTTATTCTAAATGTTTTCATTGCACCAGCCACAGCATTGCCAAATGTAGAATGTCACATGTCTCTGGCTGTGGCTGGGCAAATTGTCTCCTGATGACAAAACAAATTATAAATGAATTACACACTGACATTATTTACAAATACACTGACGAAATAAACTGAATAAATAATAAACACTAATGTACTCGTGCCCACAAGCCTGTCGGTGTGGTGCGTCTGGTGTGGGCATACTGCTGATGTTAGTGGGCAAAAGGACTCGTGAACGTGCGGTTCACGTCAAATATGACTCTGAAATACATCACAAATCTGGATGCTATCACAGCAATGCAGATTCATTTTCCAGGAAACCCTTCGAATCGTTCTGTCGCCATTGTAAACTCCAGGTGGAAAAGGATGGTGTATCGTGTAAGCTAAGGAAGACGAGAATTCAAGGCTCTCCATCTTGCGATGGGTCACCTACGTGGGATGATAAGGACATTAGAAATGATCAGTTAACTGACACCACCTTCCATCCTATTTTGGAGTGTAAATAAGCTGGATGTCGACCAAAAGAGGAGATATCCAGCCTAGAACAGACAGTCAAAGCATACTGGCCACAGTGGTATTCCCCTGTTCTGGAGAATGGTGTGCTTTTCAGGAACTGGGAAAGTAACGATAGTAAACAAAGTCCTACCAGACTTCCGAATATCAGAGGCACTCAGGGAACTGCACATCACAGCTGCAGGTGGTCACTTCGGTGTAAATAAGACATTCTACAGAGTTCGACTGAGATTCTATTAGCTTTATTGTCGGGAGGATGTTAACAAGTGGTGGCATCTGTGTTATGCCTGTACCGCGAGGAAGGGTCCGAGGAATAAAAAAAGAGGTCCCCTTCAGAATACCATATTGGTGCCCCATTTTAAAGGATGGCAGTAGACATACTCGACTCATTATCATTCACTGACAGGGGAAATCATTACCTTCTGGTAGTGCAAGACTACTTCATAAAGTTGCTCGAGGTCATACCAGTTCCAAACCAAGAGGCTGGCACTGTAGCTGATACACTTGTAGAATTTGTTTTATCCAGGTTTGCAGTATCACTCGAACTTCATTCTGATCAAGAATGAGGTTTTGAAGTTGCTCTTTTTAAATAGGTAACGAGGATTTTAAGGATGAAGAAAACTCGGTACACATCATTATACCCTCAGTAGGATGGAATGCTCGAGAGGCTAAATTGTACCCTGGAACAGCACCTGACGATCTTCGTGGAAGACGACCAGAAGGATTGGGACTCCAAGGTACCCTTATTTATCCTGGCATATAGTTCAGAAGTTTACAAGACAACAAGGGTAACACCTTCAATACTGCTGTTTGGGAGAGAGCTCTGTCTTTCTGGCGACCTGCTGTTGGAACGTCCATTGGAAGAAGAAGCAGCCACCCCAAAATATGTCAGCAAACTACAACAGAGGTTAGTTGACATTCACGAGTTGCCCCAACAACCCCTTAAAATGAATGGTGATAGAATGAAAACACGATATGACTGGAGAATGCCTGAAGAAATTTTTCAAGAAGGTCAGGTGGTGTGGTTTTACAACCCTCAAAGGCACAAGGGATATTGCCCGAAGCTACAGAAATGTTGGGAAAGCCCATGTAGGATCCTGAAACATATCAATTAGGTGTGTACTGGATTCTTCGATTGGGCACTCTGGTGAAGCCTGAAGTTGTCCACATTGAATGACTGGCACTGTACGAAAGTCTAGATATTGGTAAGTCTGTTTGGGAACAACAGGCTTAAGGAGGGGGCAGGGTTACGTCCCTACTACTGCACAGAGTGCTGGCACAATCGCGTGGACTCGGTTCTGTTTGGGGGTGACCCACATCGAACCCCTCCTCCCAGGCAGACTCACTCACGGTTTCGTCACTGGGCAGCCTGGAAAGATTGACAGCTGATCTGGCTGGCATTACAGTTGCTCTTCCCCCGTTTTTGGCGAGCCGATAACTTTAGAGAATGTGTAAGAATATTCTGGTAATTAGCACTCTCGGCACGATGTGGCGTTTGAATAATTTTCTGGACCATGAACTATTACCCTATAAATATCGAGCGACCCAAGGGTCGGCAGTCTGTTGGTGGAAGTAATTTGCTTTATGGTAACCCGACGAAGTCGTGTGCAGAGAGGGACATTCGTGAAGAGCACGGACGACAACCGGATATTACGAGCTGATGGCAGACGAGGTGTTTGGGGTGTGAACGAACGAAAGGGCAAGAAACCCGATGAGGGAAGGCTACTGTGCATGAGGTTACTCGGAGAACTCTAGAACATTGCGGACTGGTGTAATCTGGACTAAACAGAGGTGGGACTGTATGAAAATGTGATATGGACTGGATTGTAATTATTGGAACTATCAAATATGGACATATATTTTATAAAGAAATCAATCAGGTATTGATACAGTACTTCTAATGACTTATTTTAGTTATTTAATTACATTAATTTTTTTGAGGTATTTGTAAATTGTATTGATTGAATCTATTCATTGTAAATGGAAGAAATATCAATTTATTGTATGATATTGGTACAATAATACATTATTTGTAATTTTTTTAAAATAAATAATAAATTTATAATTAACTCTTATTTGATTAATACCTCCATGCCTTACAAACATGGTTTAGTGTACTGACATTGAGAAATTTTAACACTGGTATCAGAATTGGGATGGAGGTAGTAAAAAAAAAGCAATAGTTTATTGTAATTAAGATTACAGTAGGTTATTAACTAGTAGTATAATTTTGTAATGATAGGTCCAGGAACTATGTTGACTTTCAGTGTGTTGGTGGTTGTAAATAAGAAATGGGTGGATTATATATGGCGCCACCCAGCTAATGCTCGTCTGGCACGGGGTGAAACTGTTTTCAGGGAGTATTTCGGTTCGACATAAGGAAAAATCATACCTCATCAGCGAAGTGGCGGGGGTATACGTGTGACGTGACATCAAGAGCTCAAAGGGGGAAGAAACCCCTTACTACTTCACTGTCGGGGCCACGGAGTACGCCCTTAATACATCATATCCAATGAGAAATATCAAGGCTTGAATTTACAGTGGTTAGATTTAATTGCAGTTAATCGATGCTATTGTACAAGGTGGTATTTGCACTAGGGTCACATGTACCATACACTGTGCCAACCAGACCCCAACAATTATAACGTAAACACTATAACCGAATTACATAGGCATGAGAAACCCGTGGAAAACCTAAAGTGGAAATATGACCAAATAGCCGGACAGTCGATTAACCTAAATGGCGGAGACAGCCACTACCGAAAACAAAGTTTTAACCCACTGTGTATCAAACACAAGTTGGATGACCGAGAGAGGCATGGGCAAGGTGCTGGTGATAAAGTTATCCAGATAATAAAATTATGACGACATGGGAAACTAATAGGTTTGTGAATAACCCAAGGCAAAATCTCCCTCCACATGCATCCTTTTTTCGGTGATGGCCAGCACACGAAAAAAATGACTATATCGACCAGCCGGGACATTCACCTTCTTCTTCATAAAAAATAACACACTCTACAAGGGCCCTTTAAAAACCTAAGACATATCATAATTAAAAATATAAGTCATGCATACGCTATGCTAGACAATAAACTCTATCCAAATTTTGTGTCTGCACTCAATAAATAAATGATTTCAAACTATTTTGGTTGACGAGAGTTTAATTACTTGTTAAGGAAAACACACAAAGCACTGGACAACGACATAATTAAAAGGACTTTAATAAAAATACAAATTTTGCACTTGGTCACGTAGTGTGATGTTACTCACTGCTCAACTGGCGAGTCCAAGATTGTAACATGTTCGTCAGTCCAGAAAGCTGAAAACTAAACTTGTGCATATTAGTCATTTATTGTTTTTAGAATTAACGGCAAATTTATTAGGGCATGTGCCACTGGAAAACCCTTCTAGCAACACTGAAATCGAAACCACAAAGCACCAGTAAAATGCTCTCATACGGCTCATCGGGGCTACTTATCGCAAAGCGACCTATGGTCCTCTGCACACATGCCACATGGAATCGCCTGCCACTACAAGAATAGCAATTAGTGCACACAGTGATGAATGATCTCTTGCAATGGAGAACCACGTGAGTGGAAGCAGAAGGGCAATTGGACATGGCTGTGGCATCTTTGCTTCCAACCCGGTCCGTCTGGTAGCTCTTACACGACTACGGAGAAGGGAGAGTTATCTACAGCGACACTGGGGGGGTCACAATATTCCCGTGTATGTGTATCATTCTTGCCTACCACATCGTAGACTGGCTCCATGAGGACCGGTTGGTCGGGGCGGGCGCCGCAGTGTCCGGCATCGTCGGGAACAACCAGGCGAATGCCCGGTCTAAGATGGTCTAGGGTGTACCTGCTGGTTTGGATGGCAGCATCACAGGGGCAGGGTCGGTGTTGAGGAATGGTCACATTGGCATCTCGGGGATGGCGTAGGCCGCTGTGCGCGCGCCTCAGGTCGTCGCGGTGCATCTTCCTAGCATTGCTGTCCGCCTACATACAATGTAGGTAGTATGTTCGCCCTGCGTGCGATGTAGGTAATACATCCAAAGTGGCGGCAAACAATGCACGGGTCCACCCAGCTAAGGGCGAGGCCAGCACAGAAGTTGTGTGTGGCATCGGACAGCTGGAAGTTCTTGACGTACATCTTGCTTCATAGCTGCAGGCCCGAGAAGGCCCATTGGGTGGTGGGCATGATGTTCTGCAGGTAATGCCCTTGATGTCGATGTGCCGCTGCATCCCTCTCCTCCCCTTCTTAGCGGCGCTGTTCAGCATCGAGCGGCGGCGCCGGTCTCTCCTGGCCTTAGGAGCTTTCGGCCCTCGGCCAGTGCAGCTGAAGTCCCCCACCAATTGCGTTCACCTGACGGCGGAGGGCGAAAATGCCTCGGGCAGGTGTTCATCCCAACTTCTGTGCTCGTCACCGACTCATAGGAGGAATTGCACCTTCAACTACTGGTTGCACCTTTTCATCGGATTTGCACGGTGGTAGTAGACAGGCATTGGATGCATCATCATGTTGAATTGGTAGCACCATTGCTTCCACTTCCGCCCCACGAACTGGTGGTTATTGTCCATCAGTATGGTGTTTGGGTATCTCCAGCATGGGAAATAGTCCATCTGCAGGGCTGCGCAAATGTTAGGTACACATGAACTGCTTAGTAGGTAACCCTTAATCCATCGACTGAACTTGTCCATCAACACTAGTACAGACCCCTTGCCACACTGCGAGCGTGGGTACAAACCCAAGATTTTGAGAGCGATGTCATTGAAAGGTTTTGTGGTCATGTACAGCACTTGTTGTTCGGTGCTGCCCATCTGCCTGGCTTTCTTAGTTTGGCACTCTCTGCACTCTCGCACATACGAGAACGTGTCGGCTGTTATGCCATGCCAGTGGTACAGGCCGCTCACTTACCTGTTGCATCTGGTCCACATCCAGGTGACCAGTCAGTACGTGATTATGAGCACAGCAGAACACGGCTTCGCGCGCCTCAGGTGGCACATCGAACTTCCATTCGTCAGTCTAAGAGGACTTGGCTTGTACCACACAGTCCAACACATGCATAATCTCGCACCACCCGGATTAGCACTGTTGCACCAGATGCACGGATGTCTCGGAAGTCCGTTGCATGTCGCGCACCTATCGTCTACCTGCGGCCGAGAAGTTGGCCCACCATACTCTGTGCTAGTCGTTGTCACACACATGACATTCGGGTCTCGACGTTGGTGATCCAGGTGCTCACCACCCTCTCTGGTTCAACTGTCGTTCCAGCAGAAACAGGCTGTCGAGGTCTGTGTCATCTTGTAGCAGCACGGCATCGTCCGTGTCGCACGACAGCAGGTCAGGGGTTTCATTGTCTCGGCCTGTCATGTGCTCGATCGTGAAGTCGAATGATTTTAGCAGGAGTGCTGAGCGCACCAGTTTCACATGGCACTATCTAGCCACATGGGCACTTGTATGTGGGAAGCATGAACCGTCTTCCCTCCAGGTGCGATCGGTACTTGAGCAACGCCCATGTGATGGCTTAACACTCGCGCTCGCTACTGTGGTAGCAGCACTCAGTCTCGCCAAACTTAGTGCCCATGTAGTATACGATCTGCTTGTTACCATCTGCATACAGCTGATATAGCACATCCCTGGTGCCCAGTAGGCTGGTGTCGGTTTGAATATACAGGCATTGGTTTGGGTCCACTCGCTATAGCACATGACACCTATGAAACTGATGTCGGAGCTGACTAACTGCGGCTTGCACCTCATGTGACCAGAGGCACTTGAACTTAGGTGAAAAATGGTTCATGAGGGGCACCTTGATCTGCATGGAGTGCAGCATGTAGTTATGCAGCCAGTTAGTAGTGCCCAGAAAGTACTGCAGTTGTTTATAAGTGATTGTGGTGTAGCTTTGGCGATATTTCTCATGTGTTTTGGGTGCATGTAATTCCCTTCTGCACAATCCACATGACCTATAAAGTCCACCTCCTTTTTGCCGAAGTGACATTTAGCAGGTGACGCTACCATCTGTTTCGCCGCGAGGCGTTCGAGTATGAGACCCAAGTGCCAGATGTGTTTGTCCCATGAATGAGACCAGATAATTATATCGTCCAGGTAGCTGGTCACAAACTCACAGATATAGCCTGTCAGTACTCGCTCCATCAGCTGTTAGATCATGGATGGCACACACTTCAGTCGAAATGGCATCGCGTGGAACCGGAACTGTCTCTCATAAGGTGTTGTGAACACAGTTTTCTTGTGGTCACAGGGACATACCAGAACTTGCCAAAAACTCGTCTAAACATCCAATGTTGAGAATACATGGCGTCCTGCAAGCTCGCGAGGGCATCGGCCACACTGATATGAAGTGGGGAGGCGCTGATGGTGACAGAGTTGAGGGTGTAGAAGTCTGCGCCAAAACCAAATTGTACTGTCCGTTTGGACACTTATACAATTCTGACATTGCATATGCTATCATATGGCTTTATAATCCCCTCCCGGAGCATCTCCTCTACATGCTCGCCTATCCCTTGCTGCTCTTAGAAGCTGACGCCTTTGAGCCCTACATAAACTGGTTCTTCGTCGGTGGTAGGAATCGCATTTTCGGCGATGGTTGTCGGGTGTAGAAGGTTGAAAAATGCTAACACGTCTTGATGTTCACTAATCACTCGCTGCACTGTCTCATGGTACTCCTGCAGCACATCGTGGTCTAGGTCGTGGAGCGAAACTGGGCCCCTTACCTCGCGCACCACAGTGCCAACCACATACACCATCCTGTGCTCTTCAGGGCTGAGATGGACCCTGCGGGCTGCCACCTCGATGACGGCCTCCTGTTGCTCGAGCCAAGGCTGCCCGAGGACGACCTCCTCGCACAGGCCCTAGGCGACCACCGCCTCTGTGCTGGACAGCTGATCCCGGAGCTGGATGTTGATTTGTCGTGACCCCAGAGTGGTCCTGGCACCATCCTGCATTGCGAGCTGCAGCCTCTCAGAGGCTTGGTCGAGGTATTCGCGGGCATCGAGACCTGGCCAGACGAGCATGTGGCTGGCAGCCATGTCCACCAGTGCAGTTGTTCTGGACATCATTGACCTCCACTGGGACGTGGACCAGCTGGAGTGGGTCTGCAGAGGCGAGTGCGACCGAGGTCAGGTTATAAGCAGAGATTGTGGGCTGTCTGGTATCTGGCAGGTCCCCCTCTCCCATGAAAATTAGTTTTCTTGCAGCTGGCACGCATTCTGCACCGGGCAGTCCCGATGCCAGTGGAAGGCAGGAGCAGGGCAAGTGTGGCACTGCGGTGCCCAGGTGATGACGTAATTTCTCTCTCAGCCTGGTTGATGGCATGGGGTTTGGGGTTGTCACCTGGAGCTGGCAGGATGGTAGGCCTTCCCTGGGGCTGAGGCTACTCAGGAAGTGGCACCTGGTGCTTGTGGCAGTTCATCTTTATTGGGGCGGCTTGGCTGTCATGGCCACCATCATCGCATAAGTTCAGCAGCTGCTTCAGCCCCCTCTCTGCAGTGACAGCACGATGGATGAACCCCTCAGACCTTTCGCCCAGCAAGGGGATGAGGAATGGCTGCAGGGTATCGTGCATCTGCCAGGCGATGTTTGGCAAGGTGTCAGTGAGATGCTTATCCCGCCATACGCATTGGAAAAGGTGGAGCTTCTTGGCGATAAAGCGCTCTGACGACTCGGATTCTCTTTAGCGATCGCCATAGAAGAAGACGAGGCAGTCCGCATGTGTCTCTGCTGGTGGGAACCAGTCACGAAGTCCGTCTGCGAACTCCAACCAGGTGGTTTCAGGTCGCCACCACACGCACCACCACTTATGAATGGCACCGCACAACTGGACACTGCACGATCTGCCCACTCATCGAGAGGATGTTACAGTCTCTTGTCACATCTCTTCAGGAACTGTTCCTCGTCCTCTAGGCTGATGCTAGAGAACTCTGTCAGGTCCAGGCGCTGTGAAGTGACATGCACACAGGCTCAACTTTGACTGTTTCTAAGTCCATGCATCTACTGTTCACCCTAGCTACTGTCCAATCGCGGTCAGCATGTACTGCTGAGGGCTCGGCCTCGGGGCATGCCACTTCGTGATGCGGCAGCATGGCAGGGCTACCACGGACCAGGGGGAGTGTAGATGGTGGTTCGCTCTTGCTCAGGTGTAGGTGGGCTGATGACTTATCGCATAGACCAGCACATGCATTGCATGCAAATACTTCGTCTGCTAATGTCATCAGTTCAGTCACCCTAGCACATCGTTGGTGACAACGAGTGTGGCAGTCAACAAATGTGAAAAACTCCAGCCACTTCATGTCGCACTTAGAGGCGTCACACACACGCAGTTGGAATGAGTAATTAAGAATAGGCCTATTCACCATGTAATTTTGTATGCCTTTGCGTGCCTCCATGAACTTTGGGGTGCACTTGCATTGCCACTAAATATCACCCGAAAAGAGGTCCTCATCACATGGGTACGAACACCACTCACATTTTGCGGGCAAACACGGAATCATGTTGGCGACAAGCCAGAGCACTCTGTTGCACTCTGCACTGCATGCTGTGCTGACTTGTTTGAAGGAGAGTGGCGAGTTTCGTTACAGGGGTGGCAGGCAGGCAGCTGAAATTCTGCTCCCTTCGGGCAGGCGCTTGGCAAGTGAGCCTTCCGGGGTGGTGAAAGGGAAAGCTTGCTGATGCTGTCTTGGCTGTCGGTACGCCGGGAATGGTCATTGAGAAACTGGTGAATTATATATGTGCCACTCAGCTTATATCTGGCTGGCAAGGGGAGATAGTGTTCTCATGGCATGTTTCGGTTCGGTGTGTGGCAAATTTATCCCTCGGTGGAGACGATGTGGGGATATATGTGTGATGTGATGTCACATGCTCGGAGGGAGAAGACACCGCAAACGACTCTGCTGTCGGGGCCACGGAGTACGCCCTTAATAGATCATATTTAATGAGAAATATCAAGTCTCGAATTTACAGGGGTCATATTTAATTGCCATTTATAAATGCCATTGTAAAATGTGCTAATTACACCAGGACCACATGCAGCATACACTGTGCCAGTCAGACCCCAACAAAATATAACATACACACACAATAACCGAATTACAACGGTGGGTGAGGCACATAGAAAAATGTAAAGTAGAAAGATGACTAAGTAGCTGGACAGACGATTAACCCAAATGGCGGAGATGGCCACTACCAAAAACTTAAAGTTTAAGCCTGCTGTGTAACCAGCACGAGCGGGGTGGCCGAGAGAGGTATAGGCAGGGCGCTGGCAATAAAATGATCCAAATAAAAAAATTAATACGACATGGAAAACTAATAGGTAGGTGAATAACCCAAGGTGAATTCTTTGCCCATGTGGATGCATGCCCTTTGTCAGCTATGGCTAGCGTACGACTAAAATGGCCATCACATCCAGTAGTGATGCCGACCAGAACGCTCACCTTCTATCGTAGAAATAACACACACAACAAGGGCCCTTAAAAAACCAAATCAAAATGTAATTAACAAATTTAAGACATAACACTAGTTAGAAAATGCATATGAAATGCCAGAAAATAAAACTGTATTCGAATTTTGTGTCTGCACTGAATAAATAAATGATTTCAAACTACTTTGGCTGACTAAAGTTAAATTACATATAAGAGAAAACACACATAGCAATGGACAAGAACACAATTAAAACGACTTCAAAAAAAGATACACATATTGCACTGGGTCGCTTAGTTTTATATCACTCACTGCACGACTGGTGAATCCAAGATTGTAACGTGTTCGTCAAACCAGAAAGAGCTGAGAACTAAACTTGTGCATATCAATCGTTTATTGTTTATTGAATTCACTGCAGGATTTATTTGGGTGTGTGCCACTCGGAAACCCTACGAGCAACACTGATATCGACAGCAAGAAGCACTGGTCACACTGCTGTCGTACGGCTCATCGGGGCTACGTATCGCAAAGTGGCCAATGGACCTCTGCACACACACGCCACATGGAATCGTCTGCTATTACAAACATGGCAATTAGCACACATTTATGTTAATGACCTCTTGCAATGTATAATCATGTGGGGCAAGCAGAGGGTCAGTTGTGCTGGGTGGTCGAGCTCGTGGCCTGCGGCAGCAGGTAGGTGGCCACCCGTGAAATGTCCGGGGCGGCTTTCGCTAACACCGAGGTGTGACAAGCTGTTTGTCTTGCTGTGCCTCATTCAATGGAGGATGTCTTGGCTCGAACACTGGATGGGGAGTCAGCAAAGTAGGCATCAGTGCCTCGACGGCTAGTGCGGACAGTGTAACTGAATGAAGATCTGGACGACAGCATCAAGAGGATTCTGAGAGAACTGCAGACAACCACGAGGGACATCGCTTCCAGGGTCCTCACTGCCGAGATTCGCTGTCCCCCACTCAAACGGTCTGTATGTTTGTCGTGTCGACAGCCAGGGCACCTGAGAGCCAACTGTTCTCAGCAGCAGCAGATGCAAACCAGGGAGTATGCAGCGCGGGGCAGTTAAGAGTGCAACATCTTCGGGAATCTGGTAAGTACCGGTTTGAGGGGCAAAGTTCGGTGGTTGATGGAGTTCTAGGATGTCATACTGGCGGAGGGGAGCCTAGATGATGTTTCTTGTCAGATAGTCGTTGACAAAGGGGCAACTATAACAGTGGTAAGACCGGACATTCTCGGGCCTTCCCCCCAGCGATCGTCCAAAGACAGCATGTATCACTGCTATTTAACTATAGTAATGGACGAGACCACACCAGTTAGAGGCAAGAGAAGGGTACTCTTAGAACTCGGTAACCTTAGAATTGAGTACGATATTTACATGGTAGAAATAGAGGACCAATAAATTTTGGGTCTTGATGTGTTACGTAAGCTGGGGTGTTGTATAGATACTCTATTAGGGGTGTTACGGGCAGCTAATACCGAGTTGGTAGTATATAATCAGTTGACTGTGCTCCCTGCTTCTAGACTAAATTGTTATTTCAGGCATATTCCAGGGAAAATTTATCAGGCGGTTGAACATAATCGAACAAGCCCAGCAAAGTGGCATTTTACCAGATGGTGTCATTGTAACAAGGACTTTGATTTCTTCAAAATCGGACAGTTTGCCAGAAGGACGATTAATTTATTTCACTGTGCTATATATCTTGAGGAGGGTGCCTCTAAAGGAGTTTGCACATATGTCTCACAGGTACTTCCAAATGTTCCAGAGGCTTCGATGCCACATAATACCGAATGCACCCTACCAGATGCTCTGGAGGAACTGCTCATAAGAACAAGAGAAAACCTCAACTGGCTGCAAGAGAAGGCTCTCTCAGAATTACTACAGAGAAATAAAGCTGCTTTATCCTGTGAGCTCAATGACCTTATCAGAACTAATGGTGCATGTCATTACATCGATACAGGTCCATAAAGCAGCCACCAAGGCGACTGCTGCTAGCTTCAAATGAGGTGGTTGATGGTCTTCTCCCATTATGTTTGTTAAAAATAAAAATTGCTCTTTTTGATTTTGTGATGATTATCACCAACTTAATAATGTGACCAAGAAAAATTCTTAGCCATTCCCAATCATAGTCGACACACTGAATAGCCTAGCATGTTCAAAGTGATATTTCTATTTTAGACATGAAGAGCGGATATTGGCAGTGTGAGTTGGCCCCAGAAGACAAAGAAAAGACTGCCTTTTGTTCCCAAGGAAAAGGAACCTGGCAATTCAAGGTTATGGCCTTTGGGTTATGTGATGCCCCTGCCACATTTGAACGACTGATGGAGAAAATTCCGGCCTTGGATAATTTACAGGTATACAAGGATGACATTGTGGTCACAAGAAGAACATTTTAAGAACACCTGACAATCCTAGATTCCGTTTTTCAGAAAATGGCTGCAGCCAACCCGAAATTAGATACTAAGAAATGCCACCTTTTCCAAAAGAAAATTAATTTCTTGAACTATGTTGCATAGGCCCATGGGATTAAAACAGGTCCTGAGAAAACCAGAGCAATAAGAGTTTGACCTCTACCAAATGGTAACTGAAGTGCGAAGTTCCTGAGCCAATGTACTGTCAATTTGTGCCCAGGTTCGCCACAATCGCCAAGCTTCTGCCTGAATTGACTGAAGCAAAAATAAAATTTTATTGGATACCGGAGTGCGAAGTTACTTTTAATAGACTAAAGGGAATTACATAAGATTTTAAGGATGTTCATTTTGAGAGTTGGGAAATAACCAATAATAAAAAAGAATGATGTGTCCATGCATACTATTTTTGGGATTCATGATGGAGTTGGTTGATTCTTTAAAAATTGTTTTGTTTGAACTAGCTCCAAGTCAGCCAGTTGTTTAAAAAAAGTTGTTTTTGGTAAAACTTTACAAAAAAAAATTACAATTTCTGTTTGTGTGAGTATGCATGTTCAATGGGCCAAATTTCATTGTTAACACTTTGACTGCCAAAATATTTTTCGTAAAAGTGTGTTTTCAAGGTCATTTTATTGCATTTATCGCTTTAGTTAAATAAGATAAAGAAAATTAGAATAATTTATAAAAAATCTATGGACGATGTTACAGAGTCACGTGAATAAATGTAAAGCTCATTACCAAAATTAAAATACAGCTGTGCATCATATATATGTACATGGCAGTCAAAGTGTTTATTGCCAGCTGGGTCTCAGATTTTCCAGGTATAGAATATTTCCCTCCATGGTTCAGGACTGAGTACTGTCTCTCTTCATATTTGTACTACAGAGTACAATATCAAACCTTGGTATAGTCGTCCCATCAAGTATGCCTTGTATGTCCAAACCTACTTTTGGACTGAATTGATAACTGTAGCCTAAGAAGAGGTGGCTGTCTAATTACATCACAGAAGGGGAACTGGACCAAATAATATCAACGAAACAGGAATATTTGAGTGTGCCTGTTTTTTTATTTTACAGCATGGAGACTACAGCAGTGCGGTTATGTGCGGGCTAGTCGAAGTAGAGCGGCAGGCCGAAGTAGGGACAGGTGTTGAGCCACAGCTTGTCCATATCGCCGCTGTTCTGCAGACACTGGTTGGCGCACCTCAGCAGCACCTGGCCCTGCAACAGAGTTTACAGCCTGGTCACTGACCTACGCAATGGGCACTCAGCTCTGAAGTCACTATGCTCATGATCAATATCTCTAAATTTAGTTATCCATAAATAACAGTGGTAGAAACTTTAGGGGTTGTGATAACTCCCACGGTATCAAGTAATGCTTTGCTAAATAAATACCGATTCATCTGTGGCCGAGGTCAATAGGCATTACCTTCTCATTGCCAGGTTACAGGTTAAAACTCAGGATTAGCTCGGGATATTTATGATGTTTTTAAAGGTTATTCAAAATTAGTTAAGTATGTGGGCTACCCCTCACTCTGGATCCAAATTAACTTACTAGCATAAATATGAGGTATCTCAAAATAACAATTTTAAGAAATGTCATGTAAAATATGCCCGCTACGGTGGGCACATTACAGCTTTAACTCTTAGGTACACGTCAGTCTTAAAGTGCAGCATAGGATAACATCTTAGAGTGAAACCATGGTGGATAAATTGAAATATCCTGGGAAGTCTACAATAAGAGGAAGGTTTTGACACCCCCGTGGCTAGGGAATCTAGCGGAAAAGGTGGTTGGTGATTAAAATACTAGATGTAGATATTAATTGCAGAATTATGGACTCCAGTTCTTTGATGGTGGCTACAGGTAGCACTAGTCTCTCAGGAGGACACGAGACTCATTAAGAGTACGCGAGTTCGATTAGGCCTGCCTTTGATTCCCTGCTGGCATCTTCACTTAAACTTATGTTTGACTGGCTGTTGGCCATCAGCCTTACACACCACTTAATGGGATTAGAATGCATACTTAATTTGAACATGAAAGGGAGACTGCGAGGATTAAAAATATTTTCCAGCCACTGGTATACTGGTGGTCCCTTCACTATGTGACGTTACTTGCTATGGGCTCCGAACTATGTGACAAGATTGGGATATGATTCCAAGATGGTGGCTTTGGACCTATGAAGTGGGCCCTGAACCACTGGGAAGTCGTTAGGGATAACAAAAACACTTAGAACAGAATATTGATGCTGTAGAGTAAGTCGGGAGGTGTTGGTTCATACAGAAAGCAATCCTTTATGGGAATCCCTCCGGCTGGATTGCCGATTACACCAAACGTAGGTCTCGTATTGACCCTGTATTAAGATGGTGCCAGGGTAGTGGTTAGAGTTGTTATGATGGGATTCCTACAAGAGTAGGAATGTAGATACACAACACTTTGCAGAAATGCAAAGTACAGTGGAAGCCTATACATGCAACTTCATGTAAACCTAGCAGATATCCAGGGCACAGTCCTAAATATGCTACATCCACCCTCCAATGCCTACTCAGCATTCCGAACCTCGTGGCACTCAACTGTTTGTTGAGTAGTTTGACGTGTGACATGTTAGTCACACCAGCAATTAGCAAAGAGCTATGTAAATATGAACCTTCCTTAACAATATCTGTAAGCACAAAAATTGTGAGTAAAACACAGTTTAAATAAAATAATACATTTTATGTTCACTGTTTAATACAAAACTTGAGCACCAATCATAAACCTGTGACTCGTTCTTCAAATAACAACATATGAAAATTAATTTACAATGATTACAAGGTAATTGATTACACGTTTGGTTACAAATACAATACAATTAAAACATTAATACCTTATTTTATTTAACTATAACATATGCTCATTAAGTATGACTTCAAGACTCCCCGATTAATGAAGCGGCTAGGTGCTGAGCATTCTATGTATTATGCTCATAATTATGAGAAATTCGGCATTGCATGTGGAGGTAGCACACCCAGTATAAGTCAATATCCAATTTAAGACCTCCTCCAAGCTGATGAAAACAAACATTAAAACTACACACTAAAATAGGATGTCAGGTACGTTATATGAAGGCGGCACTGATACGGCCTACCAAATATCCTGTGTTACTATTATTTGCAAAATAAACATTACAGGGCACACTAAAAACAATATAAATAATTCACCGATATTTGATTGTAGCCAATTACAAAATGAACTGGGCTTAAAAACACTTTAAAACAGGCAGGTATTAAAATTTCTATTATCCAAAATTATTAGCGCACAAGGTTTGTGTACAGCGTAATCAATTATTGCATATCTAAGGTTTCTTCACACTTTTTATATAAAACCTTTAAAAATCACCATATGTTTGACGTTTTTGGTTGTTTCCTGAATTTGTTATGTATCTCAAGCATTTTATACTTGTGTTAAGAAAAAAATTTAATTTAATTTAATTTTTAATATTATCTTAAAATATAATATTTCATTCATAGTCAACATTAATAAAACAGGGAGAAAATAGGTGTGTTGGTAATGCGCAGTAGGAAATAGATTTTATGCAAAATATTACTACACTGACTGCGCACGAATATGGAGTGATGTCCCCAGGTGCAATTTTCTGGACTAGGTTAAACTTTGTATGCACGAGGTGGAGGAATATCCTGTAAATAGATAGATCATTAGCAAGGCTTCAGAAAAGTTGGAAGTAACCGTGAATGGACTGTACATAGATCATTGATGTAACAAATTACAGGTCGAGTCATAATCGCAATGTTCGCAAAGGAAAAAGTTGGTTTCCACTGGCCCCCACTAAACCTACCCGCAGAGTGGATAATATACCATAATGCGCACACCACTGCGTACATTCATTACACTCAAAAAGTTCAAACGACATATTAAAAATACATCTGATAATGTAGGCAAAAATGCCGTAAAGCATCTTATCAAAACACAAATTTGGACTCTGGCTGCCGAAAAGGAATTTAGAGGTCAACCGACATAACATCCTAAGTTAACTTAAAAAAGACAACTACTGACTCTCACTAAAAACCCATAACACGGCACTCCATGACTTACCTTACTGACTACAATGCCCCTTAAACCATGATTAAAACTGAAACTTCTATCAAGGACGAGAAGAGAGAGCCGAATGCACCCGCACTCAATTAACAAGAAGTTATTTATATAACTAATGAGCTCTCTTTTCTCTACATGGGTGCAAATCATTTTTAAGGAAGTCTTTAAAATCTTAGATGGTGGGTAGGCATTGGGGTCTCGTTGACAGCAATATCATTTGAGATGGAAACAGAAACATATGCAACAGTAGTGAGAAAATTACAAATACATACATGACTTACCCAAGACTCGAACCCAGAAAACCACGCACCATAAGCTGGTATGCAACTCAGAGCATCAACTTGGGACTTAATCAGTCTAATGTTTTGCTAGATAGGGTTTACTGACATAAAATATTTACATGGCCGCCATATTGAAAATAAGTGCCTGAGCAACTTTAATAATGTAAGTTTACGTGGCCAGCCGTAATGCTACTTGTGTGAAGAATTTGGTGGAAATAGGTTGATTGGTTCCAGAGATATGGCATAAAAACTTAATTTCTTCTTTTTTGAAGAGAGGTGCTTTATACGATGCTTCTAATAGAGACTGTCAGCATAAAATTTGCTTGAATTGTTTAATATAAATTACCAATTTATCTAAACTATTTATGTGGCCACCATTATAAAAAATAGTGTCTGACCCATTAAAAATCATGTACATTTACATGACCTCCTGTAGCACTGCTGGTGTGTAGAATTGGGTAGAAATAAGTTCAATGATTTCGGAAATATGACATCACTTCTCACCTGGAAATTTCTTACAAAAAGGCCTACAGAATGGGATTACTATACACATAATTTACACTTCTAATGAATACTCTAGGCATGTAAAATTTAGTTGAATTTTGTTGAATTGTTTAACAGATTTAACAATTAATCTAATTTTTTTTGTTTAAACATATTTTTTAATGCTCTACCCCTTCTAAAACATGTTACTTCTTAAGTGTAAAATTGGGCGAGAATAGGTTTATTGGTTCCCGAGATATGGCATAAAACATATATTACTTTATGCAGTGATTTTCATAAATGGCGGACATAAAGGTTTACATATTTGCACATTTGATGATTGCCGTATATACTGCCAGTGTATAAAGTTCGGTGGAAATTGGTTGGCCGTATGACATACTAAGCAAAAATACTTACATGGCTGCTATTTTGAAAATATGTGACTAACCCCCTTAGATCATACAAATTTAGATGAACTTTAAAAGTATACCTTATAACCTGAATTTGGTGGGAATTATATAAATGTTTCCTGAGATAGGACAATAAAAGTTTTATTTTGTATGTGACTGTATCTTCTAAAAGAGCCGAAAAAAGAATGTTTGCATAAGCTCATATGATCCTTGCATAGAAACTGACAGTATACAAAGTTAAGTTGTAATTGGTTGCATGGTTCCATAGACATAGCATACTGAGCTAAATTATAAGTGTCTGGCTCACTCAGAATGTATAAATTTTTTTGGCTTACCGCAGTATTATTTGCTTGCAAAATTTGGCAGGAGTTGGTTAATTGTTTCCCAAGATATGACAAAACTTTACTTTTCGATGTGAAACTATCTTAAAAAAAAAAAGGGCTCACAAAGAGGGCCGGCCTGTGTAGACACATTTGATGGTTGTAATAGACACTGCCAGTATACATAGTTAGGTTGAAATTGGGTACATGATTTCGCAGGTATAACATACTAAGCAAAAATATTTGCATGGCCGCCATTTTGAAAATAAGTGTCTAAAATGCTTTAAAATACCCTTTTACGTACCTTGCCGCAGTACTACTTGGTTGCCAAATTTGTTTTGAGTCGCTTAAAATTCTATCGAGATATGCCATGAAAACTGCATTTCTTTAGGTGGCGCTATCTTATAAAATGGCGGTCAAAAGGGGTTTCTCGTAAACACATTTGATGGTTGTAATAGATACAGCCTGCATAAAAAGTTAAAGTTTATATTGGTAACATGGTCTCGTATATTTAGCATATTAAGCTAAAATGTTTATATGACTGCATTTTGAAAATAAGTGCTTGACCTACCCAAAACATACAATTTTTACATGGCCGACTATAGTACTACTTGTTTGCCTAATTTGGTAGGGGTTGTTTGATTATTTCCCTGGGTGTGACATAAAATTGTATTTCTTCATGTAGTGCTATTTTACAAAATGGTGGGCAAAAGTGGCTGCACTGACATATGTGATGCTTGTAATAAATACTTTCAGCATGCAAAATTTGGCAATAATTGCCCAAACGGTATAGTAGTATATACAGCAAATATACATAGAATATTTGTATGGCCACCAATTTAAAAAAAAAGTGCCCTATCCATTTTAATTGCATAAGATTACATGACCTGCTATAGTATTGCTTATGTGCCAAGTTAGACAAGAATAGTTTGAGTAATTTTCAAGGTATAATGCAAAATATTTATTTTATCATGTAGCAATATATTCTAAAATGGCGGACAAACAACGATACACATGTGTATAAATTCAATGCTTACATTACGCACTGTCAAAATACAAAATTTTATTTAAATCGATTAAATGGTTCCCAAGATATGACCTACCAACTTAAATTTTTAAATGGTTGTCATTTTGAAAATATTCAGCTTGAGTAGTAGAAAACTATACAAGTATGTCATTACTAACTATTGTATATGTATCGAATTAGGTGAAATTTGGTTTATTTAGTTTTTTGAGGAGGGGGACGAGGAGAAGTCACGCAGATAGGAAAGTGATCTCGTATCTTTCCTTCGGGAAGTAGGCTACAAACAGTCCCGTATAGCCCAAGACTGCAAATTACGCTTGCGTGTGAAGATCTACGTAAATAAGATAGGGGGAACCTCGTAGCGCGCCGACGACTGCAGAGAGCACGCAGACCTGACCTCTGGAGGAACAGCCAGTGCTGCTTTCTGGGAGGCGTGGAGAAGCTCATGCAACGATACAAGGGCGTCGCCGTGCGTGGGAGCAATGTGGAAAGTGAAATGTTCGTTTGTTCAGTATCACTGGAAATAAAGGTGTTAAATGGATTGCTTTACTTTTTGGTTCACTCTCGCATTTTATATCTTAAGCGAAAATTTGGAGGAAGCAGGTAATCAGGGAATGGCATTGGAGAAAACAAGAAGCCTCTGTAAAGCAAAAAATAAATATAAGTATTAAAAGTACAAATGTGTGAGCTCTTATTGTGCTTTTCTTTCTTAGTAGATTTAAATAGCAGTAACAAGATTTTCTGTCAGAATATGTTATTNAAAAAAAAAAGGGCTCACAAAGAGGGCCGGCCTGTGTAGACACATTTGATGGTTGTAATAGACACTGCCAGTATACATAGTTAGGTTGAAATTGGGTACATGATTTCGCAGGTATAACATACTAAGCAAAAATATTTGCATGGCCGCCATTTTGAAAATAAGTGTCTAAAATGCTTTAAAATACCCTTTTACGTACCTTGCCGCAGTACTACTTGGTTGCCAAATTTGTTTTGAGTCANTGTCTAAAATGCTTTAAAATACCCTTTTACGTACCTTGCCGCAGTACTACTTGGTTGCCAAATTTGTTTTGAGTCACTTAAAATTCTATCGAGATATGCCATGAAAACTGCATTTCTTTAGGTGGCGCTATCTTATAAAATGGCGGTCAAAAGGGGTTTCTCGTAAACACATTTGATGGTTGTAATAGATACAGCCTNGTGGCGCTATCTTATAAAATGGCGGTCAAAAGGGGTTTCTCGTAAACACATTTGATGGTTGTAATAGATACAGCCTGCATAAAAAGTTAAAGTTTATATTGGTAACATGGTCTCGTATATTTAGCATATTAAGCTAAAATGTTTATATGACTGCATTTTGAAAATAAGTGCTTGACCTACCCAAAACATACAATTTTTACATGGCCGACTATAGTACTACTTGTTTGCCTAATTTGGTAGGGGTTGTTTGATTATTTCCCTGGGTGTGACATAAAATTGTATTTCTTCATGTAGTGCTATTTTACAAAATGGTGGGCAAAAGTGGCTGCACTGACATATGTGATGCTTGTAATAAATACTTTCAGCATGCAAAATTTGGCAATAATTGCCCAAACGGTATAGTAGTATATACAGCAAATATACATAGAATATTTGTATGGCCACCAATTTAAAAAAAAAGTGCCCTATCCATTTTAATTGCATAAGATTACATGACCTGCTATAGTATTGCTTATGTGCCAAGTTAGACAAGAATAGTTTGAGTAATTTTCAAGGTATAATGCAAAATATTTATTTTATCATGTAGCAATATATTCTANGTTAGACAAGAATAGTTTGAGTAATTTTCAAGGTATAATGCAAAATATTTATTTTATCATGTAGCAATATATTCTTACATGGCGGACAAACAACGATACACATTTGTATAAATTCAATGCTTACATTACGCACTGTCAAAATACAAAATTTTATTTAAATCGATTAAATGGTTCCCAAGATATGGCCTACCAACTTAAATTTTTAAATGGTTGTCATTTTGAAAATATTCAGCCTGAGTAGTAGAAAACTATACAAGTATGTCATTACTAACTATTGTATATGTATCGAATTAGGTGAAATTTGGTTTATTTAGTTTTTTGAGGAGGGGGACGAGGAGAAGTCACGCAGACAGGAAAGTGATCTCGTATCTTTCCTTCGGGAAGTAGGCTACAAACAGTCCCCTATAGCCCAAGACTGCAAATTACGCTTGCGTGTGAAGATCTACGTAAATAAGATAGGGGAAACCTCGTAGCGCGCCGACGACTGCAGAGAGCACGCAGACCTGGCTTCTGGAGGAACAGCCAGTGCTGCTTTCTGGGAGGCGTGGAGAAGGGCGTCGCCGTGCGTGGGAGCAATGTGGAAAGTGAAATGTTCGTTTGTTCAGTATCACTGGAAATAAAGGTGTTAAATGGATTGCTGTACTTTTTGGTTCACTCTCGCATTTTATATCTTAAGCGAAAATTTGGAGGAAGCAGGTAATCAGGGAATGGCATTGGAGAAAAAAAGAAGCCTCTGTAAAGCAAAAAATAAATATAAGTATTAAAAGTACAAATGAGTGAGCTCTTATTGTGCTTTTCTTTCTTAGTAGATTTAAATAGCAGTAACAAGATTTTCTGTCAGAATATGTTATTTTTAAATAATGCTTCAATGTAATGCAGTTTAGTTTGTGTGAGGTTTGGTTACATTTATTTATCAACATAATGAGGGCAGTTAAGAGTTTTCATTAGGCTGGAACAGTGGCGTTGGAACAGTTTCAAATGGAGCAGGGGATACATGAGGTTGAGACTCGAGTCAAAGAAACTACAAATAACAATTTCGAAAGGTTCCTGGAAATATTTGGGAAAATGTAAAGGGTTTTCGAGAACATTTGATTTTTTTACGCAAACCTTTTTTCGCCACCATCGACAGATGTTGTCACACAACATCTCAATGAATCTGCAACGTAAGAGTCGTGGTTTTCGGGAAGATAAATACACACTTCTTACCCTCCTGAACTTGTCTAAGGTAATAAAGCCACGTAAAGCCCACTTAAGCTTTACCGAATTATATAAAATCTCACATAGATCTGAAAATTTTTACTTTAATATATCGATATACTTTAATGTGTTGTGATCAGTAACATATAAATGATGTAATTGCCTCGAAAATACTTTTCTTCTGCTAAATGAAAGAATACTGTAGCAGGCATTACAAAGGCAACCTGTACCAAATAAAGTCCACCAAGAGAATCAAGTAGGGCCCAACTATGATGAATAAATAAAACACACCTAAATTACAGTTTACATTTAAATGCTAGAAAGTATATAGAAAATACAATATGTGAAACATACAAAATCAGAATTATCACATACAAAAAGTCTTGTCACAATCATGGCAGTGAAAAAATATGTCTCTGTCTTCTTGTGTAAGTCCTACATGGACATATTTGAAGCACTGTTGGCGTAGTTACATGTCAGCCTTGCAATGTTAATCACATGTGGCAGTACCAGCTCTCTGTACATTTTATTGTTGCAATTGTTTTGGACCGATTTTGTTTTCCAGACTTCTCAGGTTATGGATTCCTCTTCGGATGTTTGACATACCTTCCATTGTTTTCCTTGTACTGTTGTTGTAGCTTTCTCTATCTGTATGAACAGAACTATGCTAAGGTTTTGGCAGTATTTAGTGATCAATGGTCGACTGTCGGAAGTTCATCATTTCCCTGAAAGAGGGCCCAGATTTTTGCCCTGTGATAGACACTTTGGTACAAGAGAAAAGCAAAAGGAAGTAGTTGAAAGCGTGGAATGAGTTGATTAGAGAGAGAGAGAGAGAGAGAGAGTTTTACAGTTATGGAAGTTAACAATTAAGGACTTTAAAGTTGTTTTAAGCTATTATTTTAAAATTAGTTGCATTAGTGGAGGCATTAGATACATGATAACCAAATACAAACTGTTTGTGTACAGTGACCTACAACCATTTGCAATGGAAGCTAGTTTTATCATAAATGGCTTATTTTTTGAAGAGTTTAAAATTTTAAAACTAAATTTTGATAAAGTTGAAGTACCTTCAGAGGCCCTGTATTCTAGTTATTTGTCCATCAAGCAAGAAAAGTTGACTGATGTATTTAAAATGTGCGTATACTTATCCAAACCCGTAGCGGCAACATGCGAGTAGGCCATTATTGTGACTCTGATTGTGACGACTAGTAGATATATGTGGTTTATGATGGAATAGTGCAGAATATCAACACAGAACTATTCTGAAATATTATATGTTTGACGTGTTATACAAATACCAAATTAAATTTGTTCAGTAAGGGCTCAATGTCAATATTCAAATTGCTGTGTCTATGTAATGACATGATGAATAAAACTCAATTTGTAATTAAAATGTGTATTTTGTTGTAAGTTTTACAATAAAGTGTCAAAAACTTTGCTGTAGTGTTGTTGTTTATAGATAACAATTTTTTTTTGTTGCTCATGTAACATTTTTTTTTCTAACATAGGGCCCTTCTCGAAATCGCCTCTTAAATTATTTAATTACAAACTTGCAAAACCTTTCCCATTATTCTATGCACATGTAATTGCCCTAAAGGACGTAATATCCACCGTGCGCTGATTTTTATTTGATGTTTAAAAACGAAAATAAACGCATGATGTGTTGTATCAGTGCAATGCGCACTGTATTTTATGTTTAAGCAATAGTCGCACAGTATTTCCACAGTAATCTGAAATTAATACAAAAAAGCTGTAAACCAAGATATTTATCCTGCTTTTCAACAGACTACAGAGCAATTCCAAACTAACCGTTAAAATTTATAAGGGTGGCAGAGGGAATCAAAATATTTCATTCCTTAAACTGATTCCTGAAATGCAGGTATTCGACGTCACAGAACATGCCCCTGCGAGCAGGTAACCATTGACATACCTGAGCGCGCAGGTTGCAGATCTTTCAGGCAATACATTAGCAATAACCATCTTGCGAACGTACATACAATGGCGTGCCGTGAGGATAGAATGGTAACTAGGTTTGTTCACGTGGTATGTTATTTCTACTACTTCTGCTCTTTTCATGCCCTTTCTTGCTCTGTGCCGTTCGTGCTACCAGAAGCACTTTTTTGGTTTGTTGTTCGCGTGGCAGGAGCACAGCTCTTTCTGCTCTTGCTTGCCGAGATGGAGCAGAAAGAATAAAAACTTTCCCGCACATAAAAATATCAACAAACAAACTCTCTCATGACGGTATGTTAGGTACTTGGGGAATTTTAAATACAGTTTTTTTAGAAGAATTATTTATTAGACCTATTATAAAACGTAGTGGTCATTCTGTAAGTAGCGTGGAAGTATGTTACCAATAATAGTGAAAGTTGTTATCAGTGGAAGTCATTGGCATTGTTAATTACAGCTACGTGAGCTTGTTAAACTTATTCATTGTCTTCTTCGTCATCAGACGACATATTTACATTAAAAAAACTTCTGTACAATGTCTCTAACCTCTCGTTTTCGCGCTATTTGCCAAACAAAAAGCACACTTTTGCTCTTTTGCATTTACGACGTCAGGTCGAGATCAGCTGTCTTTTTGCTCTTTTCATGTTCCTTAGGAAAATCTCACATGCTCTCGAGAGCCGAAGTAGCAGAAAGAGCATAGCACGCGAACAAACCTGCTGTTTCACACACCCGAACTTTCACTAGTGTGAAGTAAAGAAAAGCCTTGGTGTGTGGTTCTGATGGAACGCTGCACACGGGCTGAATAATGAGATATAACAGAAATACACGCACGGTACAGGAAATGGCAGTTCCAGAGCTGCACAAAATATATTTACCTACTTTCCAATATTAGTTTTGGGGATCCTGCTTGGTTGGGATATTATATTAAAAATTGATGGGGCGAAAACACGCATGAGCACTAATGATCCTTCATAAACTCGCACATTGCCTTCTGACAAACATTTAATTTTTTTCTCTTCCTAAAAACTATCCGTATGAGATTGAAAGGTTTAATTTAGTATATTTTTCTATAATAGCTATATTTGCTCTTTTACATTCCCTCGGCGCCTTAATAGTGTCACCTGAACGTAAACTTGTTCTCCTGCATCTTCTAGATATACATCTAGTCTTAAGTTCATCTGTAAATATTTCTATCTCGCTAACGTCGACACGTTTTCAATCAAAAATTAGTGCCAATGTGACATCGACGTATGAAGCAATGAGCACGTTCATCGGGCAGAACGGAGCCAAAGCGCAGGTTCTGCTGAATAAACTGCTGCTAGCGACAATGCTTGCTTTTAAGAAAGACGTTTGTTCATTTTCTGTAGCGTGGTTTCCAGAAATTGAAAGAAAACATTTTTGACTGCATCCAGAAGTGAATTTCACTTTTAAAGTAACAAAAATAATAATCTTGCGATTTGAAAACAACATAGAAATTTTGGCATATTTTGTGTGACATATTAAACCTGTTGTGTGAATATCTCATTTTCAATAGCCATGTATCTACATCAACAGCTAAATATTTCTATATTTCAGAAACCATCTTTCCATCTCATCGTCTGATAGAAACGGAGACGCAGCAGGTGTTTCCCGCTGCAGCTGTGGTTGGAGCGCCGCCTTGCAGAGTGCCGTCAGACTGCTCGCCTCCCACCTAGGCGAACCGGGTTCCATTCCCGGCGGGGTCACTCCTGGATTTCCGCATGTGCCGGACAATAACGCTGGTCCGCGGATGTTTTCGGGGATCTGCTGTTTGCTACCGTCCTTCCATTCCGGTGCAACTCCATACTCACCTCCTTTCACCCTCATCGGCTCTCAAGATCTCGCTGTTAAGAGCCGTCCAAATCTCTTCACTAACTTCGCATTCAACATAGTGTTAAAAAGTCAGCTCATCAGTTTCAAGAAAGGATTTTTTAGTGTTTTTTGGTGTAATAATTTTTATTCCCTCTACCGTCTGGATTGTAGGTCTATATTGTAATGTGTCAAATAATTGCATCAGATTTTGAATTTATAATTTTTTTTGCGCAAGTTGAAAGATATACATACCTACGCCTCTACTAAATGCTACACTACATTTAATTGCAATTTTATTTAAACCCTTTTGATATTTTTGAACACCTCCATAGATTGGTTTAGCTTCACTTTAATTAGTTAAAATAGGTTTTAACTAATTAAATCATATTTGAACATGTTTATTGATTTGGTTGCATATAGCAATGCTTCATGTTGTATTATGTTAGGAGCACCATGGCACAACAGTTTTTCTCCGTGGGCAGTGTTTTTGACAGTTATTATCTCTCGTGAGGGCAAGGTCTGTGTAAATTGGCGTCTTTTTTTTTTGGTCCTGCCATCTTTATTTAAAGACGTGTCGAAGGAAGGGTCCTTCGTACAACGAGGCAAATACGCCACAGTTGCAGTGATATTTAATCCGCAGGGCGAAAAGAATTAAGTCAAAGTGGTTAGGGAGCGTGGACGACCAAAGAGGTCCCGCGAGGCGCTCAAATAGCTTTGTAAATGCTACTGGAGTCGCCCACGCCTTCCCGAGGTTGGCACCACCTACATCGCCAGCTTCATCGCCCACAACCTTGTCGGATACCTACGTAGCCGATCTCTCACTGGTTCTACTTCCTGTTTCTCACGAGATACATTTCAGATGCAGGTGCCGAGAATTTACATAATCTGCCTTTATTTGTGTTTTTACCCAGAGGCCTTTTGGCCAGGGCTATTTGCCTCTGACTGACGCTACCGTGCTATTAACAAAAATGATAAGATAATTTGAACTTTGGAATGGAAGTTGTATTTAAAAGAACTACTATAGTCTTTCAAGGTTTAATTTATTTTGCAAGCAGTAAATTCGGTAACATATTTTTGAGTGAAGCCACTAATTCCAGACAATTAAGAGAGAGATATTTAAGCTTACCTTTAGTAGTCATGATAAAACATGTTGTAAGGAAGGGTGTAATCGTCTACTGCATACAATAGTGAATTATTTCGGTACTATAGTTCTGCACAATATAACTATTGCATTTGTATTTATTTACGTTTTTCATATAATTTATTTCTTTTCTTTAATCAGTTAAATTGAGTAACTTTATTTTTGTTCGTTCTTACTGTTTACTTAGATGCAGTGCCATGCAAAATTTCTCGTATCTTGTGTGTTAATTGCCTTGCCTTTGCTTTTTAAGTGTTGGTGTTCACTGCTGAGTTACAGTCTTATTAATTACTCAAGCCGCCCATTCCGTTCTAAAAAAGCAGCGCGGCCACAATGTATTTTTCCACCACAGTTGTTTTGTCAGTGAAGAAAAATACGTTTGTAAACAAATGTTCTAAGTCCAATGCACACTTGCATTATCCTCTTTCCTTGTATTTCCTGTCATGGCAGGCCCGCGGTGGGAAGAAAGACAAGGTGAGCTCTCACGAAGGCAGCTCCCCCCCCCCCAGACAGAGGAGTGCCGTCACAACTTAGAACCACATACACTAGAACCACACAAGACAGAACATTACAATGAAAACCAGTTCTACGTTGTGTGATTATTATGTACGACAATTCATAGATGTATGTTTATATAGTATGATAGTTCTTAAGTGCGTGTTTCTATTGTACGACCATTCTAACATCTGTGTTTTGGTTGTATGGTCGTTCTAAATTGTGGATTTTGGTTGTACAACGTTTATAACGTACGTGGTACTATAATATGTGTTTCTAAAATGTGTGTTTATTTTGTATGATCGTTGTAACACCTGTGGTTCTGTTTTATGATCGTTCTAGATTGTGAATTTCTGTCGTGTATTGTATCTAATATTTCTGGTTCTGCTTGGAGATTTACATTCGATTTTTCAAGATAATGTTTTGACAAGGTCTGTAGTGAAATGATCCACAGACATTGCCGCTACATGTTAACCAGAGCCTCTGGTGTGAGTTATTAAGGTTATTATTTGTATATTTGAAACATTATCCGGTAGATTGCAGGCGCAGTGTTCTTTTACTGTTATTACTTATGGTTTACCAGTGTTCTTCAAGAGAATGTTGATCACTTACCACGAAATATATCTGGTTTTCAGAGGATTGATTGTTTTGGAATCCTTGGCAGTGATTTACATATAAGTAAGTTAAGTAAGGATTAATTATGAATTTTGTTTTTAAATTAATTCCTCTGTTAACCTACAAACTAACTTGATTTAAGAAAAAAATTTGATCTCAGAATTACCTGATTATTTAACGAAGAGTAAAAAAATTTATTCCACATGGAATATACACTCAATACTATTGAATGTAGGTATGAGTGTTATTTAACGTAACAGTTAAATTTAACTATTAAATATTTAAACCGTCACGTTACAGTCACCAAAGTCATGTTTAACGGATATCCACGAAACAACAAATACGTTCCCTATTTTTTTTGGAAATAGCGACAGTTATACTTTGCTGTTTACTGCAAAACAAGCATTATTTCGTCATTAAATAACATTCACCGTTCAGAAAAATACTGCGAATACGTGTAGTGGTTATAACGATGTAAACATTTGAAAAGAACTGTAACTTGTTACGTAGCCATTTCATGAAACTATTTAGGTTACAGTTAAAGAGAATATAACAGTAAAAATTAATTGTAACTGTTTATGTAGCCAATTTATATAACTACGTGAAGACTTTTAACCATTTTCACTTTAAGCTCAAAAAAACAGAGGTCTTCCACCGGTGTTGAAACTGTTTATGACGTGAATTAATGTTTATTATCTCTTTGGAAGCTTGGGTTGTTATACTTACTTATGTGTCGTGATAAATAAAGCGTTTTTCGTTTTAGAAGCGTAAGATGCCCTCGCCTATTTCTTTAGAGTAATACATTTTCTTCTAAAATATCCTTACACTAGAAGTTCTAGAAATAATATTTGTAGCGACCGTGACAGGACCCGGTGATGGCAGGAATAAAAGACGGCGTAGAAGTAACTTCTTGCAAAGAACGTCGAATATTGCGAGCGGTTTTCACAAAAGAAGCCAACGTTTTACAAGATCTTCTATCAAAGAAAGAATCTAAAACTGAGCTATGTGCTAGATTAAACTCTTTGAGTTCAAAATTTGAAAAAAACTCTTAACATCAAATGAAGAAATTAAGTCCGCACTTTTTGACAATCCAGACTCCACGGACGAATGTCAGACTAAAGAGATAGAAACGGCTTGTGAGTACGAATTTAGACTTTTGCATTTGAAAGAACAGGTAATTGAATTTAGTAATAGCCAAGTAGCCGATGACACCAGAAGTGTCGTGAATTATGAAACTAAAACTAAAGTTACGACAAAATATCGAACAAATTTGACGGGAATCTCGGGAGTTGGATCGGATTCTGGACTCAATTCTCGAGGATTCACGAATCCGATAAGTGGGAGGTAGAAGACAAGTTTGAAGTACTATTACGCTCACTTAAGATAGACACATCCCCTAGAAAACTCGTTGAAGGATTTCCTCCTTCCAAAGATAATTACGCACAAGCAGTAGACTTATTAAAACAACGCTTGGACGAGAAGAAATGCTCATAGAGTATTATGTGCGACAATTGTTGTCTCTAGTCCTCTGCAAAGAGAAAGGCTCCGTTGCTTGTCTATATGACAAACTATAAACTGAACTTAGAGCCCTCGACACGATGGCGGTCACTATAAAGAAAAATATGCAGCCATGCTTTTTCCTTTGGTGGAATCAGCCGTGTCCGAACCCCTTTTTAAGGTGTGGGAGCGACAAAGGAGTACAGTAAATGCTTCAATGAAAAAAAAACCGGATACGTGTTTGAAAGAGCTGCTGGAATTTCTGAGAATAGAAGTTGAAGGAGAAGAAAGACTAAAATTCAGGCAAAATTCTTTTGGCCATGAGGAAATGAAAGCGAAGCCTCTTAAATCAAGAGAAAAGGTTGAAGTGCATCCAGCGGCTACACTTATTTCAACAGATGCTGCAAGAGGTAAGGATACTTGTATGTTTTGTGATAAGAATCATTCCTCCCAGGATTGTGCCTCTGCTGTAGAGATGGCGCCGACTGCTGAAGAAGCGGTAGAGATGGCGTCGGCTGCTGAAGAAGAAGAGGTAGAGATGGCGTCCGCTGCTAAAGAAGAGGTAGAGATGGCACCCATTGTCAAAGAAGCGGTAGAGATGGCACCTACTGCCAAAGAAGAGGTAGAGATGGCACCCGCTGCCAAAGAAGAAGCGGTAGAGGTGGCACCTGCTGCCAAAGAAGAAGCTGTAGAGATGGCATCCACTGTCAAAGAAGAAGCGGTAGAGATGGCACCTGCTGCCATAGAAGAAGCGGTATAGATGGCACCTGCTGCCATAGAAGAAGCAGTAGAGATGGCACCCGCTGCCAAAGAATATGCGGTAGAGATGGCATCCGCTGCCAAAGAAGAAGCGGTAGAGATGGCATCCGCTGCCAAAGAAGATGCGGTAGAGATGACATACGCTGCCAAAGAAGAAGCTGTAGAGATGGTATCCACTGCCAAAGAAGAAGCTGTAGAGATGGCATCTGCTGCCAAAGAAGCGGTAGAGATGGAACCCGCTGCTAAAGAAGCGGTAGAGATGGCACCCATTGTCAAAGAAGCGGTAGAGATGGCACCTACTGCCAAAGAAGAGGTAGAGATGGCACCCGCTGCCAAAGAAGAAGCGGTAGAGGTGGCACCTGCTGCCAAAGAAGAAGCTGTAGAGATGGCATCCACTGTCAAAGAAGAAGCGGTAGAGATGGCACCTGCTGCCATAGAAGAAGCGGTATAGATGGCACCTGCTGCCATAGAAGAAGCAGTAGAGATGGCACCCGCTGCCAAAGAATATGCGGTAGAGATGGCATCCGCTGCCAAAGAAGAAGCGGTAGAGATGGCATCCGCTGCCAAAGAAGATGCGGTAGAGATGACATACGCTGCCAAAGAAGAAGCTGTAGAGATGGTATCCACTGCCAAAGAAGAAGCTGTAGAGATGGCATCTGCTGCCAAAGAAGCGGTAGAGATGGAACCCGCTGCCAAAGAAGCGGTAGAGATGGAACCCGCTGCTAAAGAAGCGGTAGAGATGGCACCCATTGTCAAAGAAGCGGTAGAGATGGCACCTACTGCCAAAGAAGAGGTAGAGATGGCACCCGCTGCCAAAGAAGAAGCGGTAGAGGTGGCACCTGCTGCCATAGAAGAAGCGGTAGAGATGGCACATGCTGCCAAAGAAGTAGCAGTAGATATTGCGCTCACCGCCCAAGAAGAAGCTGTCGAGATGGCGCATGCCGCCGAAGATGATGTCGAGATGGCGCCTGCCGCAGAAAATGATGTTAGAACTGAAGTAAGGCCTGCCACAGAAAATGATGTGAGAACTGAAGTAAGGCCCGCCACAAAAAATGACGTGAGAACTGAAATACGGCCTGCCTCAGAAAATGACGTGAGGATTAAAATGAGGTCTGTGACAGAAAATAATGGGAAGGCTGAAGTGATGGCTGCCACAGAAAATGAGGTGAATGTAACAAGTCTTACAGATAATGCAGATGAAATGAGGTCCGCCATCGAAAATGAAGCTTTTGAAATGAGACCCACCATCAAAAATGAAGCTGTTGAAATGAGACCCGCCACCGGAAGTGATGCTGTTGAAGTGAGACCTGCCACCGGAAGTGATGCTGTTGAAATGAGACCCGCCACCGGAAGTGATGCAAAATGTAACCCGCCACCGGAAGTGATGCTGTTGAAGTGAGACCCGCGACCGGAAGTGAAGTTGTTGAAGTGAGACCTTCCACTGGAAAGGCTGCAGATAAAATGGTGCCCTTCACTGAGGAAGAAACGGTCAGGATGGTGCCAGTCGCAGGAAAAGAAGCAGCAGAGAGTGAGCCCGTTGCCGAAGAAGCGGTAGAGATGGCGCCGGCTGCCGAAAAGGAAACTTTCCCGAAGAAAGAAACATGTTCTTTTCAACATAAGAAGACTAGAAGCGGACGTCTAGTGAAGAAACTTCAAGTTTACGATATGTGATTAGTTTGCAATTTCTCTTTAATTGCAAAGGTGGGAGAATGTTGAAACTGTTTATGACATTAATTAATATTTATTATCTCTTTGGAAGCTTGGGTTGTTATACTTACTTATGTGTCGTGATAAATAAAGTGTGTGTTTGTTTTAGAAGCGTAAGATGCCCTCGCCTATTTCTTTAGAGTAAAATTTTCTGCCAAAATATCCTTAGACTAGAAGTTCCAGAAATAACAACCGGTGTTGTTAAACAACCAATTACAATATTTTTAATTTGTAATATAACCTAAAAAAAAAGTAGCTGTTTTATAACAGTGTCTTCAGTGTTTTCGTTTTTGCCAAAATAATAGTAAAAATGTTGAAATTGGGAGTAAATATACCGAATGCATGAAAAGTAATAAATTTTTACGCTTGAGAACAAATCTCGGGAGTTCAATAAACAACATAACGTAGTGTAACCATAAGAATTACTTGCAATTTAAAGAAAACTATGACAGCTAATCAAATTCTAGCAAATTAAATAGTTTAATAGTATAATTCAATTTATATGAAATTAACCGTTAAAAAGTAAGTTACTTTATAACTTGTTATTTTAATATAACTGTCATCGTTATAACGGTTACGAAAAGTAAGTGTTTAGCTCATCACTAAATGAATGTTAGCGCTTTTTTTGTTGCATATTCTATGGGAAAATATAAACTTGACAAACATGAAAACGAATCCGTCGCTACTTTAAAATAAAATGTTTCGTAAGTTGTCGCCCTTTTCACTAATCGTAATTTTTTTTAAACACAAACCAGGCGCTTTCAAATGCGCTTCATTTAAAAATAGTATTCTAAATGTTTTAGAAAATAATTGGGAATGATTGTTTTGTACACACCTCATGTTATATGTATTAGGTTACGTAAGTTCCACTGATTTATTTCCGCACAATTATGGGCTTTGCTTTGCTGGGAGATTGTTGGTTTCATAAACATAAACTAATTAGGTCGATATAGTTGCATTTACGCTGTACAAAATGATGTTATTGTACTGTAGGATTATATATATATATATATATAAATCACATCAATGTCAAAAATAGTAATTTTTCGTACATAAGATTACAAAACACGTCATTTAAAACTAAGAGATTTTTATATTAACAAATATTTTACCAACAGGGTTAAAGTAATGTGAAACATTTTTATTGTATTACAATATTAAAGTCTGTGTATTGCAATGGATAATATGCTAAGCTGTGTTCTGTAGTGTGTCCATCCGGTGATAAAATATTTTCTTCAAAATGTTAATTGTTATAATTATATTTTCATTCTTTTCTCGGACAATTTCACCAAGGGTTGTATTGAAGTATAGATGTATAGAAGTGTTGTATTAAAGTATGATACTACTGTAGTCTTAAAGTCTGCAAATATCTTTATAGAAAATATGTTTAAAATGACGCGACTGCATGTGATTATGGCGTTGGACGACCTCCCGAGTTCCAATGATTTTCAAAGTGGCCAGTAATCCTTCTAGCCTAACACAGCGACTCGCGAGAACTGACACTGAACACCAGTGCTCGTCAGCAGTATCGGAGCCAACGCAACTGACGNTTTTCAAAGTGGCCAGTAATCCTTCTAGCCTAACACAGCGACTCGCGAGAACTGACACTGAACACCAGTGCTCGTCGGCAGTATCGGAGCCAACCAACGTAACTGAGGTTAGTGAACTACTGACCAGTGAACAGGCCCGCAGCCAAGGGGGGAAGTGTGGCCTGGCCCCTCTAAATATGCTTTGGTCCCCCCAAATTTTGAATTACTAATTATTGAAGTATTTGTTTGGAAAACTCATCTACCATGTGAGAAATTACATCCGTGATAAATTACACAAGCAAAACTCGTATCACTCTCTCTGATGTTGATTTTGGTTTTGTATATTTTCCTACGCTGGCTTTCAAGCTTACAGAGCGTGGATTACACATAAGTCCCTACTCCTTCATAGGAAAGGCAATTTCTCGTGTCAGGTCATTTGACGAATGCAACCATCGATCTATTTCTTTTCTTATACAAATTAAAAGGAATTATGAACTTTTACAGCTATTTTTAAATTTAATCTTTTAAGTAAAATTCAATAGAGATGTTATAAGGACATTTTTATACTTTTTGATTGGAAATTTCAGAAAAGTTAATGAAATTAGCAACAATACTTGCCTTCTTTTATCGATATCTATTCATAATTTAGCTTGAATAAATCAATAATATAAAAATTTGGCGAATAATCCATACGCCATGAAAACATATGCTCTACGAAAGTTTCTGTTTTATTTGTTGACTAACTTAATACCTGATAACTGATTGTGAATTAAATTTTATCTCCACGATAAATAAGTATAATTTATTATTACGTGTGTGTGCACGTGTGTGTATTTAATGTATATATACATGTATACACATACGCACATACATATTAAGAAAGACGCACACTGGGCGGGCAGTCATGCACTCCTCTTTTTTTTCCCTTAGTTGTAGGCCTACCTACGGACGTGCAAAAGTAAAACTAGTAGTGTCGTAGCACAGCGAGGGTGTTACTGAATGTGGGTTTAATCTACTTTAAGTAGAAAAATTGACTCACGAAATAATTTTCCTGTCTGTGTGTCTGCGTGCATGTTTGTATGTGTGTGTGTCTGTATGTGTATCCCCCTAAAAACGTCTGAAGGTGCAAACCGGATTTCACCAAACTCTGTACACATTGTAAGGTTGACGTGTGTGTATTTGTTGGCCCCGCGCACGGCGCCACTGTAATGTTTTAGTAACTCGTGAGGCGGTCGTGGTAGCAGTGGGAAGAGCCCCACGCTTGATTTGGCACTGTAGAGTATTGTACGTATTCGTACCTACAGTGGTGTGTGTACTAATCGTCAAATATCTACATGAACTTGCTATACTCCGAAAGCATCTCTTCCAATCCAAACAGAACACATGAATGGCACTCTAATAATGATAAGCAATACTGCTACTGCACAAACTACCAACCAAAACACTATCCAACGATTGAGGAGCATTTAATTATTACTAATAAAAAGTTAATTGAAAACATTAAAACTCATGGTTCAGCAAAATAACGCATGTAGCACAAATTCAATAAAAATTTATACTCAAAAAATTATTAAAAATGGTTGACATTTGGCAGCATAGTGTTGCGCTTTAATACACGGGATATTTTAATACAGTGTCTATTTAAAATTCTCTCTCCCTTTAGTTCACTTTATCAGTCAATATTTTTTAATACNTAGTTGTAGGCGTAGCTACGGACGTGCAAAAGTAAAACTAGTAGTGTCGTAGCACAGCGAGGGTGTTACTGAATGCGGGTTTAATCTACTTTAAGTAGAAAAATAGACTCACGAAATAATTTTCCTGTCTGTGTGTCTGCGTGCATGTTTGTATGTGTGTGTGTCTGTATGTGCATCCCCCTGAAAACGTCTGAAGGTGCAAACCGGATTTCACCAAACTCTGTACACATTGTAAGGTTGACGTGTGTGTATTTGTTGGCCCCGCGCACGGCGCCACTGTAATTGTTTTAGTAACTCGTGAGGCGGTGGTGGTAGCAGTGGGAAGAGCCCGAGGATTGTGTTGGCACTGTAGAGTATTGTACATATTCGTACCTATAGTGGTGTGTGTACTAATCGTCAAATATCTACATGGACTTGCTATACTCCGAAAGCATCTCTTCCAATCCAAACAGAACACATGAATGACACTCTAATAATGATAAGCAATACTGCTACTGCACAAACTACCAACCAAAACACTATCCAACGATTGAGGAGCATTTAATTATTACTAATAAAAAGTTAATTGAAAACATAAAAACTCATGGTTCAGCAAAATAACGCATGTAGCACAAATTCAATAAAAATTTATACTCAGAAAATTATTAAAAATGGTTGACATTTGGCAGCATAGTGATGTGCTTTAATACAAGGGATATTTTAATACAGTGTCTATTTAAAATTCTCTCTCCCTTTAGTTCACTTTATCAGTCAATATTTTTTAATACNGGGATATTTTAATACAGTGTCTATTTAAAATTCTCTCTCCCTTTAGTTCACTTTATCAGTCAATATTTTTTAATACCTTGGCTGAGCTTAACTAGTAAAGTTAATTAGTAGATACATTTGAACTCTGTCTCTGAGGGGAGTGTGGGCAAAGTTCAAAGGAAATTCAGTAGAACAAAATCTTCAAGGTCTTAAACAAATATTGCGGAGATTAAATCAAACTGCTGCCATCTTCAACTTAATACAGGCTCTACTTGCTGTAAATTCGCACTGCAGCTACTCTGGAACACGAAGATCTCGTAAAACGCCATAGCTACCTTATTGCTATACGCCAGGAATAGTCTGATTTGGAAAGTCCTTTTCTTCCAAAAATAACAATCAAGGCATTGCGCTACGCGCACGTCGCCTGCCTAATTAACAGCTTAAAAACATCTTGACGCTAGGATCTTGTTAATATCATCTTTTTACCACATTTACAATAAGCTGAGTCAACCGTCCTGGATGACCAAGGCATCCAGGAAACAATATGTCGCTGACAAAGATCGAAACAGATAATTTTAACAACACGTTCCAATTTGAATTTACCAAAGCAATATAGGGCTTAAACTTGAAGCACTTTCAAAAAAATCTCTAACATATTGATTGTGTACCATGCTCCCAACTATTGAACAATGTTTACATTTAAATATATTTTACATCACAACTTGTTTAATATTACTACTTCAAAATTCTGCATTAAAACATTACGTTAACAATAATTAAACAATTCTGAAAATATTTTTAAACATTAGTAATTAGAAAATTTGACACTGCAATCAAAAGAAATAAACAAAACAAAATAATACACGCATGTATCGTTACTTAGTAACAACTTATGCCAATAGAACTGGCATGTATAGTAAACATAAATATTTGAGATTATATATAACAAAAGAATGTGTGCAGTGGAAGCAAAAATCNGAACTGGCATGTATAGTAAACATAAATATTTGAGATTATATATAACAAAAGAATGTGTGCAGTGGAAGCAAAAATCATTAGTGTGCAAAATACAACATTATAATACGTCACATTACATAGTACTTCGTCGGTACACATATAGTACTATTTTATTTAACATCCAACTTTTATAGTTTTCGACCACGCCGGGTGCTTATTTTCAAAATGGCAGCCATTTTAGTATGTCGGGTGCTTTGACATATTTCGGGAACCATTTGATCGAAATAAACAAAATTTTTTACGTTGGCAGTGAATAACGTAACCATTGAAATTAGAGATGGATAACGTTGTATGACCACCATTTTGAAAGAGAGCAGTAAATTAAAAAAAAATCTTTTCAACTACATCTCTAAAACTGCTCAACCAATTATAATCGCCAAATTTAGCACGTAAGGAAAACTGTGGTAGACCATATAAACATGTGCGATTTAAACGGACAATGCTATCATTTTCAAAATTCAGGCCGTATAAATATTTTAGGTTTATTTCCTATATCTACCATACCATTTTGCCAATTTCGACCAAACTTTGTAGGCTGAAAATAGCCAAAAAATAGACACTTTTGTCCGCCATTATGTAAGATAGCGTCACATTGATTTATTTATATNGAACTGGCATGTATAGTAAACATAAATATTTGAGATTATATATAACAAAAGAATGTGTGCAGTGGAAGCAAAAATTATTAGTGTGCAAAATACAACATTATAATACGTCACATTACATAGTACTTCGTTAGTACACATATAGTACTATTTTATTTAACATCCAACTTTTATAGTTTTCGACCACGCCGGGTGCTTATTTTCAAAATGGCAGCCATTTTAGTATGTAGGGTGCTTTGACATATTTCGGGAACCATTTGATCGAAATAAACCAAATTTTTTACGTTGGTAGTGAATAATTTAACCATTGAAATTAGAGATGGATAACGTTGTATGAGCACCATTTTGAAAGAGAGCACTAAATGAAAAAAAAAATATTTTCAACTACGTCTCTAAAACTGCTCAACCAATTATAATCGCCAAATTTAGCACGTAAGGAAAACTGTGGTAGGCCATATAATCATGTGCGATTTAAACGGACAATGCTACCATTTTCAAAATGCAAGCCATATAAATATTTTAGGTTTATTTCCTATATCTACCATACCGTTTTGCCAATTTAGACCCAACTTTTTAGGCTGAAAATAGCCAAAAAATAGACACTTTTGTCCGCCATTATGTAAGATAGCGTCACATTGATTTATTTCTTTTTGTAAAGAAATATGGTTTATTTCAACAATACCTTTGTTTTAAAATCGTGGATTTACAGTCATCTGATATCAGCAAAGTCTTGTTGTACGGCAAATAGTAGTAGGATTATTGAGGTCTTTCAATCAAATCCTTACCCAATAAAAAAGGAAAATAACAAAAAAAAAAAAAGAATCTACAGCTACACATATTTTACACAACGCGCTCTCAATCACGAGACTACATAATTATGGCTCCCGTCAATCAAGGCATTATTATAAGGCATTTTCTACTATATTTTTCACTCGCTATTAGTTACAATATTCTGTACATCAGAAAATTACTAATATTCAAAAGCATATGTTATTATTTTGTTAATAAGTCCGGCGAAATTAGAAGGTGCGGATTACTTCATACCCCAGGTCACTCAAATTCAAGCTGAGTTGTAAACAGCAAAATTATTCACACTCACTCTTGACAAGCAAGAATGCGTGTTGCGAATCTGCAGAGTTGCGTATGTGTATTGGATGCATACTGTACGTGTGCTCTCAGGATATTGTTTATTTATTTATCATGTTCCTCTGCTATAGTGTAATGCCAAATGTTAAAACAATTTTCCTTTGGAACTCTCCCGGAGGGGAGGGGTGGTGGTCGAGCCCGGATTTTCACACGTGGAATCGTGACGGACAATGCCGCTAGTCGGCGGATTTTTTAGGGGCTTCCTGATTTCCCCATCCTTGCATTCCGGCGCTGCTCTATACTCATGTCGCTTCACCCTCATCGGCTCTCAAGACCTCGATGTTAGGAGCCGCCCAAATCTCTCCACTCCACTATTATCCGAGTTTCGAAATTCGAATCATGAGCCAGTTCAGCACCTGATTCGTTCCATTTGTTCGCCGGGTGACGCGCTACTGCCAACCGACAAAACGAAGTACACGGAGCGCCATGAGAAAATCGATGCATAGGTAATGAAAACAACATTACATACGGCTAATGTTTTAAAAACGTTCTTAACAGTTGTTTACTCTGAACTTCTTCCGTCCACGCGCGAAATGAAGCCACGACTAACGCCAGCCGCTAGACAATTCATGTGTCGAACTGTGCATCTCTGCCATCCTCTAATGTAATTGTAGTTGCATGCTTAAAGCAACATGAGTTGTGTTTGCAAGAAGTGTTACATAATTGAATGTAATATATGCTTGTCAATGGCCACTAAATTCACTTGTAGATAACAAATGAGAAGAAACTACTACCAGAGTACCATCTTCGTGCACTGCGGTCGACAACCAATGAAAATACACACACTTTGTGTTTCCACGACTCGTGAACTCCTAACAGTAGTTACTCTAAATTCAACAATTAACGACTTTATTTGTCAGCTATCATGGAAGTCGTCATCGCCAAACATTTTCGGTTCTTTATATACGTATTCCAGGAATTACCGTACTTCTCAAGTATCGCCAAATGTAATGAGCAATTTCTAAGCAGGTTTGACACGACGCGACGCAATGAACTTCTCGCGCATCTCCTCGCGCGCAATCGCTCGCGCAAGAATTGCAATGAAATCTCTCCCGTTCGCTCCATGTCTCCTTCTACACGGCGCAATTTAACAACGCAATATACATGCAATCTATTTCCTTCCCGCCAAACAGTTGTAAAAATGGACAAGCAAAACCTCAAGGCATTATGCACATTGACAATGATATAAATGTAATCCGATGAAGAAGAAAATAATTGTAAACCACGTAGGAAACGAAGACTGTGGACAAGGAAATGGATCGCGAGAAGAAATCNGCCAGTTCAGCACCTGATTCGTTCCATTTGTTCGCCGGGTGACGCGCTACTGCCAACCGACAAAACGAAGTACACCATGAGAAAATCGATGCATAGGTAATGAAAACAACAAAAACGTTCTTAACAGTTGTTTACTCTGAACTTCTTCCGTCCACGCGCGAAATGAAGCCACGACTAACGCCAGCCGCTAGACAATTCATGTGTCGAACAGTGCATGTCTGTCATCCTCTAATGTAATTGTAGTTGCATGCTTAATGCAACATGAGTTGTGTTTGCAAGAAGTGTTACATAATTGAATGTAATATATGCTTGTCAATGGCCACTAAATTCACTTGTAGATAACAAATAAGAAGAAACTACTACCAGAGTACCATCTTCGTGCACTGCGGTCGGCAACCAATGAAAATACCTACACTTTGTGTTTCCACGACTCGTGAACTCCTAACAGTAGTTACTCTAAATTCAACAATTAACGACTTTATTTGTCAGCTATCATGGATGTCGCCATCGCAAAACATTTTCGGTTCTTTATATACGTATTCCAGGAATTACCATACTTCTCAAGTATCGCCAAATGTAATGAGCAATTTCTAAGCAGGTTTGACACGACGCGACGCAATGAACTTCTCGCGCATCTCCTCGCGCGCAATCGCTCGCGCAAGAATTGCAATGAAATCTCTCCCGTTCGCTCCATGCCTCCTTCTACACGATGCAATTTAACAACGCAATATACATGCAATCTATTTCCTTCCCGCCAAACAGTTGTAAAAATGGACAAGCAAAACCTCAAGGCATTATGCACATTGACAATGATAAAAATTTAATCTGATGAAGAAGAAAATAATTGTAAACCACGTAGGAAACGAAGACTGTGGACAAGGAAATGGATCGCGAGAAGAAATTTCGGGCGTGGAGGAATCGCAATGCTCCAAAAATAACTTAGGTATGTGGTCGCGCCCCTTACCTGGACAGGTGTAATATACGACCCCTTCAATGTAAAAAAAAACAGTACAACACTACACTATTAAATGACATACACAACTATCTTCACTGCAGCAAAAAAACCTAAACAGACTTTAAAACTAACGTAAAGAGAGATGGGTGAATGCTTGTACGGGGTCGCATTCTCCACTTGAACCGCAAACAACGCTACACATAATTGTGATCAGATTTGATAATTTTTGCACANACCTAAAAAGACTTTAAAACTAACGTAAAGAGAGATGGGTGAATGCTCGTACGGGGTCGCATTCTCCACTTGAACCGCAAACAACGCTACACATAATTGTGATCAGATTTGATAATTTTTGCACAGGTTCGAATACCTAGATGCATTCAGAAATTTTTGTAGGATGGAGATGAAAAGCTTTCAGTACATTTTGGATAAAGTGAGGCCACATATCCAGAAGTATAATACTGTAATGAGGGAGATCAGGACAAATTTTAGGTAAGTTAGTGCAGTCTGTAGGTCCCAACTTCTCCCTCCCCTCCTTCCTAGCTCTCCTAAAAGTAAGCATTAGTGAAAGTGGCAAGCAATAATAATCAGTGAGGAAAGTAAATTATTTGCTCGGGAACTTCTCATGTTGCCATCAAATTTGTAAGATCTGCAAAAACATGTCTCCAGTCGTGTAAAACATTTCATACTTATTTCACGGTGAAATAAGTGAGTGTTGCTTATTTGAATGTAAAATGTTATTCATTTGAATTTAAAAGTCAGCTATGAAGGCTCAATTATTGCTGTAACTGTGCATTGTATATTAAAAGTTTGCTTGTAACACAGGCACCATTAGACTACTTGTTAATCACATGGTAATGGGATAACTGTATGATTAACTGTTGCATGTGAGAATTACCCTCACGCACTACANTTAACTGTTGCATGTGAGAATTTCCCTCACGCACTACAAGGGGTAGTGAAGGTCACGAGACCTGGCAAGTAGCATTACCAACACTTCGCAATGGTCTACGTAATACACAAACCCCCAAATTCTAATTTCGCTGTTATGTGTTCCTGTAGCTTCTCAGTATCTTCACGAATGTCTGCATAATACATGGTTGTAATAACTGCAAAATGGGATATTTTCTGGCTCTGTCAGTGTAATATTTATGACTTTACACCACCGTGTTTGGTCAAAGGTAAGTACAGGCATAGTTCTACTGTTTAAAGCTTGATATACGATTAAATAAAGTCCTGAGTATATGCAAGTCTTGTCTCAATGGTTCATGTATATGANACAGGCACCATTAGACTACTTGTTAATCACATGGTAATGGGATAACTGTATGATTAACTGTTGCATGTGAGAATTACCCTCACGCACTACAGGGGGTAGTGAAGGTCACGGGACCTGGCAAGTAGCATTACCAACACTTCGCAATGGTCTACGGAATACACAAACCCCCAAATTCTAATTTCGCTGTTATGTGTTCCTGTAGCTTCTCAGTATCTTCATGAATGTCTGCATAATACATGATTGTAATAACTGCAAAATGGGATACTTTCTGGCTCTGTCAGTGTAATATTTATGACTTTACACCACCGTGTTTGGTCAAAGGTAAGTACAGGCATAGTTCTCCTGTTTAAAGCTTGATATACGATTAAATAAAGTCCTGAGTATATGCAAGTCTTGTCTCAATGGTTCATGTATATGANCTGTTTAAAGCTTGATATACGATTAAATAAAGTCCTGAGTATATGCAAGTCTTGTCTCAATGGTTCATGTATATGATGGGGATGTAACGTCTGATAACCTGGTGTTCTGCCAACTTACTAATTTTTAGTTTATTTCTACAGTAAATATATTGTTTATATTTATTATTTGCATGACACTTCCAATGCCAGAATTATTAGTTATTTAGTTACTCTATGAGCTTGTAGTGTTTTGCAAAAGTTTGTTTATTTTATTGTTTACATCTTTAATTACTGTTTTACAGTTGAGTATGACCACAAATTAAAATTTTTTCAGAATTGTTAAATTAATTTTATGTTTTCAAGGAAACTTTTTAATATAGCAATGCTAATCAGATTGCTAAAAGAAATCTATTCAAATGTAAACATTGATCGATAGTTGGCAGCATAGTACAATATGTAATATTGTCGCTACTAGGCCACCTGAGTTATACAGGTTGGTGGCTAGTAGTTTTTATAGTTAAATTATTTGGTGCAGACTAAGGGCACCTGTGGTTGTTGCGTTAGAGGTAAACAAATACTCGTATTCTCCGTTATTTAACACACCAGTATTTTATTGGTCTGAAGATCACATTGGTATTTACACACACTGGCGAGACTGAGCCCCCCNTTATTTAACACACCAGTATTTTATTGGTCTGAAGATCACATTGGTATTTACACACACTGGCGAGACTGAGCCCCCCTGCAAGTCGTAGGCCTAAAGGGCTGGTGGGCTGAATACTATGCGTCGGGGAAGGTTGTTGAAGAGAGACGTTTCTCTACTTATCTGTGACTGTGGCTTTTGGTGAGTTGTCTTCGTTGGTAGTGAGGCCTGGTGAGTTGGTTGGCCCATTTTCAGGCCCTCGGACTGCCTCTCGTGGGCGTGCTGTACTAAGTTGGCTTCTTCCTGCAGCTTTGACTGACTCTCTGGGAAGCCCGGGATTGGTTTCCCGGAACTTATACTTTCTCTGCTACCTCGGCTGGTGTTCCTTGTTGGAGAGCGCATCTCCTCGTCCTACGCCGACGTCCGCAACGGTTTGGCTCGCGTCCCCATCCTATCTGCTTCGCGGTGATCGACCGACGGTGAACAACTGACTACANGCTCGCGTCCCCATCCTATCTGCTTCGCGGTGATCGACCGACGGTGAACAACTGACTACAATTGCTTGGGAACCTTGGCTGCTCCTGAATTTAACCCGTATCCCGCTATATTCAAGTTGGCTGTCAGCAGATTCGCGAGAGAGAAATCGGAAAATCCCCTGTGTACCTCGCACATTTTTTGTGTATGATTTCGTGTCTTGTCAGCTGCTTGCGCGCTCCAACTAGGGTGGAGGGAGGGGTGCGGCAAGTGTCTCGGGGGTTCCTGTGAGCTGTGTCGGCACTAATCTCGTCGGGGGTACCCCCTGATTCCTTTGTAGAGGGCTTATATCCGCTAATTCTAGGGACTTACCCTGTTTATCTCAACTTCGGTTTTTACCGACATATCCTTATACGTCGGGACTGTCCCGAACATCATCCTCTCAGGGTGTGAATACAGCGCAATGCCTATCCCATGTATCCGTCACGCGTCAATATTTAGCAAGAGAATTTTGGAAGTACTTCGACTATTTTACAATGGTAAAGTCAAACTGGACTGTGTTGAAAAATTATCTCTGTTCTTGGAACTTTTAAGTATATGTATTGGATCCTGAAGATCGTCAAAATTTATACTGAAAATTTGATATTTCGCCTGTGTGCAAGTGGCATAAAATAAGAATGCCAGGAGCCTGGAGCCAAGGAGCCAAGGAGCCTGTTGACATGTAGGGTCCATGGATTCATGAGGATGTCTCCATATCAGTACACGTCCATCCACCCTATAAAATTGGAAATGATAATCGTCCGACCAGGCAACGTGTTTCCAGTCATCAACAGTCCAATGGCGGTGTTGGCCGGCCCAGGCGAGGCGTAAAGTTTTGTGTCGTACAGTCAACAACGGTATACAAGTGGGCCTTCGGCTCCGAACGCCCATATCAATTATGGTACGTTGAATAGTGCGCACGCTGGCACTTGTTGATGCCCCAGCATTGAAATTTGCGCCAATTTGAGAAAGGGTTGCACGTCTGTCACATCAGTCGTCGTTTGTCCCGTTCGTTCACGATCGTTTTCCGGCCGCAGCGATGTCGAAGATGTGATGTTTTACCGGATTCCCGATATTCACGGCACACTCGTGAAATGGTCGTACGCCAAAATCCAAATTGTATCGCTACCTCGGAGATGCTATGTTCCATCTCTCGTGCGCTGACTATAACACAATGTCCAAACTCACTTAAATCTTGATAACCTGCCATTGTAGCAGCATTAACCGATCTAGTAACTTTGTCAGACGCTTGTTGTCTTATATAGGCGCTGCCGACTGCATCGCGTTACTCTGATTGGTTCCATACCTCTGTTATTTGCATACGCATGCCTATACCGGTTTTTTTGGCTCTCAAGTGTAATATCATTTCTCCAATTTAGTCTTCAAGAATTCTGCATAGCCCTTTCTATAAAGCCTTCCTTGNGCTCTCAAGTGTAATATCATTTCTCCAATTTAGTCTTCAAGAATTCTGCATAGCCCTTTCTATAAAGCCTTCCTTGTAAAATTTGCCTACATTTCCTTCAGAAGTAGTGATCTAAAGCTTCTACTTACAGAGTTTATAAATCTGAGCAGCCAAAGCAAGGAAAGGTATTTGCTGATGTGGAGTATTGCCAAGTGAGACTTTTTGGTTTATTGCACATAAAATAATATTTTCCCTAGTGTGAAAAGACTAAATTACGCTGCCAAATGTCAACTGTAATTATGATTATATTCCTAACTGGGCGTTTTGAAATTGAGCTGAATGTATTCTTATATCTGGACATGGATTGCTTATGTTTCTTTGCCAAACTTTCAAATGCAATAATTAAACGCTCCTCAATAACTGAATTGCAATTTTTATTATTATTTTCACTACAACATACAAGTTACCTATATGGCATCTTGGTTCGTTAACAACTACTGCCGAATAATCAGACATACCTCAATACACACTGCAATATACATTTCAGTGGCACCGTACGCGGGGCACAAAATATCCCTATACATAACAGTGGCAACCCACGTGGGGCAATATACTTTTCCAGTAATGCTAATTTCAGTGGCTCAACCCACGTGAGGCATTAATAAAGCCAATTCAGTGGAGCCCATTCGTGGTGCATTAATATTAATTTCAGAGAGAAATGCAACACTTGATTTTTCCAGAAGTGAACCATTGTGCAACATTTGCATCATTCCTGCCAAATTTGCCATTTGAGACCTCAATAACTCAATAATTCCACAGTAAACCGAGATTTATGGTTGGATCCTCAGCTTTAAAAGAAAGAAGGGGTCTGTATATTACTTCGAGTTTGTTACTAATTTTGTATAATAATGATGAATATTCTTGAGCTATCGCTCTAATTCGTCAATATTGTTTTGGTCTGTTCTTCAAACATCTCAAATTTGTCCATAGCAATGAGGAAGGCAAGATTCAGCAATTAAAATTAGAGAAACCAGAATGGTTCACGAACCGCTCTAACGAATCGACTCGCACAACAAATCTCGTGAGAACCGGTTCGCGAAAAAAGAACCGCCTTACACAGACACAAGGAGCTTCGTTACTCCCCACCCACACCCAGCTCTCCAATCCCTCCGCTGATCTAGGGTCGCAGCTATTCTTCACTCCCTTCTTTTCTCACTAGCTTCCGCTCCACTTTGGTTCAATGGTATTTCACTTATTTCTTCTTTTTCGCCTTCTCGTCAACGTCCTGAACTATCTCATCTTTCCCGTGAGAGGNCAATGGTATTTCACTTATTTCTTCTTTTTCGCCTTCTCGTCAACGTCCTGAACTATCTCATCTTTCCCGTGAGAGGTCTCTGTACTGAATTGGTTTTGCCTGCAATTGTTTTGAACTTTGTTCACTGATGCGGGTCCAAGAAATTTTTTTGTGCTTAAAGAATTTCCAGGTCATAGATAGATGTGTCATGTACGTATCCACTAATTTATTTTCGTGTAATTTTTAAAACAGATTAATTTGTTACATAATTAGCTATTGACTTGCCAAATCCATATCCAACAGCTTTGTTTTGATAGAATCTGCCGTCATTTGAATGCCTGAATGCTCAATTGNAATGGTATTTCACTTATTTCTTCTTTTTCGCCTTCTCGTCAACGTCCTGAACTATCTCATCTTTCCCGTGAGAGGCATCTGTACTGAATTGGTTTTACCTGCAATTGTTTTGTACTTTGTTCACTGATGCGGGTCCAAGAAATTTTTTTGTGCTTAAAGAATTTCCAGGTCATAGATAGATGTGTCATGTACGTATCCACTAATTTATTTTCGTGTAATTTTTAAAACAGATTAATTTGTTACATAATTAGCTATTGACTTGCCAAATCCATATCCAACAGCTTTGTTTTGATAGAATCTGCCGTCATTTGAATGCCTGAATGCTCAATTGCCATGATCATAGGGGAAAAACGATTAGGCAATCCTGCTAATAGTAACGATCCTGTCCACTGATCATTAATTTCAAATCCTGTTCCGCTGAGTTTCTGTGCTGTATCGATAATCTGCGTCACATACGACGTCATCGAACTGCAACTCTCTCGGCGAATCGAAATCAAATTCCGTAGCAAACTTATTCTTCGTGAAAAACCGCTATCATCGAATAATTGTTTCAACTTTGCCCACAATTCTTTCGAAGATGTAACATTTTTTACGTGAACGTATAAAGACGGGTCGATGGTCATAATCAACTTCGCTTTGGTTCTTTCGTCATCTGCAGAATTTATTTCTTTATCGACTTCTGGCTTCACACAATGTTTCGTGCCTTCGAGTATTAAGAAATTCTCCGCCGCGAAACACCATTCGTTGTAATTATCACGTCCCTTTAACTTGGGAACGTTAACAAGATAGTTCGTTGACATTTTGAATCTGATGCACTAAACTTGTTCAGTCCGATAAATACAACAATCCGTCACGTCACAGTTCAATCGCGCACTTTTTGTAATCTGCTTTTAACACTTGCTAAACGTAACTGCAAAATACTTCTTAAAAGCAACAAAATCGCGAAACTTTTGTTTTGTAGAGCGAACGGCCCATAACCTAAAATAAAACAACGTATCGTACAAAGACAGAGCAACGACTGATTTTATTAAAAAAAAAAAAAAAAACTTAACTGCTAACGACAGACGTAGATGGCAGCACTAGACATATATTGTAGATATCATAACAACAGTGCCCAATCTCTCAGAACATTTTTGTGACACTCAGCTTTAGTGGCTGTGTTTGTTCTATTCAGTAGAATTAGTTTCTTGTTACGAGACGCAGTATCGTGCTTTCAAATTACAACACGTAAGATTGTTAATATAAAGTAATATTTTAGTTGAATTTCAAAGAACTCCAATACATTAGGTACAATTTGTTTATAAATCTTAATTCCCCCATACTTTTTTTTAAAAGAGAGATTATTAAAGTAACTTCTTGGCAAATGTAACTTCAATTTTAAAATCTTTCATTATTTACTATGGTATGTTAACACAAAGGCAATCCTGACAGTTCACTAACATCAACGGAAGAAAAATATTTTCTTGAATATCAACATGCAAAAAAAAAATATATATATATATCCAATATTTTGTAAAACAATTTTAAGTAGTGCATATGTTTGAGATTATATTATAAATAATGCACGTGTATTTTAGATACAATATGATGAAAAAAAACATTTAGACACTCGTGCAGGGCGAACATCAATCTAATGATTCTGCTTCTATAGAGCTAGAGCGTTTACCTATCTGCAGACTTAAATCGCACGAACAAGGTTTATACATTCTGAAATTTGAACAGTTTCCCAAACACAACTCCTCACTTTGCGTTATCCACAAATTATTTTTTAAGAATTTCAGCAAAAAAAAAGTCAGTCTTTAAATAAAGAACCGTACTGAACCGACGAACCGTACAAAATAACCGATTCATTGCAAGGAGTGAACTGGTTCTGAACTGCTCCTCTAAGTGAACCGTCTTGCCCATGACTAATCAGAATATACAGACTGTCCTTTGGAGACACTAAGCTCGACTCCGCTACCACACGATGCAGACTTTATCCTAATTAAAACCTTTTCTATTAACTTAGCAATTTCTTTAGAATTAATACGTTCGTCACAAAATACATACCTATCATTGTTCAAGTCATCCATACGGTTTTTTTTAAATACAGTTCCTTAATTAAACCTTAAGCACAGAATTTCACTAATGCCGTGGCATTCTCCAGCTGGTTGCGAATAATGACTGTGATTATATTATGAACAGCATTAACTATCAGTCTCCTCCATTATCCTTTGCGAAAGTTAAACAAACGTGGTATATGTAATGCATATACAGTATCAAGCTCGTTACAATCCGGCATAAAGAAACGCCCTACATAAGACAGGACACGAGTCTAGAGCACTACTGCAACACACCAGCATGTGACGGCGAGTCTGTTTTCTTGATGATGGTACCCTGCTTCTATTCTACGAGGAAAATAAGCCATCAATATGAAAGTATGTTAGTAATGCCATTTATTAGACTCAAAACGATGCTTGATCCAACACTCTACATATAGACAGTCCTACGCCCAAGCTCCAAATTATTTGAGAGATACAGTTTATTGTGTGGTTTTGTTTTTAGGGGTCGGGGCACTATCAGCCCCACCACCCTCTTCCTGGAGTTACCCTTAACAGAGCGGGGCGTACAAAAAAGGAAAACAATTAAAGCGGATTAAGGACGCTATCCGGTCATGGAATTTGCCTGTAGTTATTTCTGGAGACCATGGAAAGTCAAATTGAGGATGGCGGAATCAAGAATTCCACATGGATCCTCCTGAGTGTAAGTACAGTGTTTTACGTCTTTCCTACTTTAATCGGTGCTTCACGCTACTAAGGCTAGTTTCTTGACAAATAGCAATTCAATATTACATTTGTGTGCAGTTAGTTAAGCACTTTTATTATTTTTTAAAGTGTTTTCCGGGACTAATCCCGGGAAAATAAACAGAAATTATTAGTGGAGTTTAAAGAATTTTTGTGTGTATTACAGAAAATGTTGTGTTTTTTAAAAAATTTTCGTCACATTTTTGGTTGTGTGATAAAAAGTTATTTAATTATTAATTTTTATTAAATTTTTGCGGTTTGTGAAGGGCAAATCTCGGGAAATTAAATTTTGGGTGAATTTTTGTATATTTTGGATATATAAAAGGAAATGTCGCGTTCTTAAATTTTTCTCTTGAAACTTTTGGTTGTAAGACACGCCGTTTGCGAATAATAAATTTTAAAATATTTTCCGGGACAAATCTTGGGAAAATAAATCGAAGTTCTGGGCCGATTATTGCTAATTATAGATATATTATAGGAAATTTTACCTTCTTTAACTCTTGTCTTGGCATTTTTGGTCGTATGATTAATTTTAAAACGTTTTTCATGGACATCCCGAAAAAAATTAATAGAATTAATGGGTGATTTTTTGCTAATTTTGGATATGTTACAGAAAATTTTGTGGTCTGTAATTGTTGTCTTCTCATTCTTTGTCGTAAGATACGCCGTTCATGACTTATTAATTTTCTTTGCGTTGTTTAGGGAAAAATCCCGGGAAAACAGTAACAAATTTGAGTGGATTCCGGTGGATTTTGGCTATGTTATTCTACAAATTTTTCTGCGAATTTTTATGTAAAAAAACTTTTTATTGCAATTTGTCCATAAATCTACCACATTTTTTTTTAAATAAAATAACTGAACTATACGAATTCTCCTTTACTTGTTGGTTAACAGAACACAATAACCACATCCAGCCACACTCCTCTGCCGTGGAATTCATGGCTACTTCTTGTGAAAATGTCGTCACGGAAACACAATTTTTTATTTCCGTACGCAGCTCAAATATCACGAAAAAGAAATCCACGTGTGAAAATGTAACACATTTTACTTGCCAATGATGATTTATTTAGTGAGTAAAACATGAGTATTTCTTTAAGGCACCTGTCTAACTGGAGCAATTTGTCTCCTTTGAGGCTGAGAAGTCCGGGAACGGTAAACTGCCACACGCAACAAGTGCGACCTCCCGCTACGCGCAAGACTCTGAACTGGCGCCAGGCTTTCCACGCAATTTACTATGGGACTTGAAGCGATGACTCTATCATTTTATTGGTGTTACGTTTGAAGCAAAATTTCACATAAGGCTAGTTTCATAGGTATTTGCCCAGAATATTTTAAGCTATAAAAGTCTTGAAACGTTAGTTTTGGCAATGTTGAAGGGCTTCTGAATAATAACTGCAATAAGCATTTAATGCTGAAATATGTATTCCGCCCTAGTCTTGAGTGTTATTTCTTTTCGTGCACAAACAGACTGTGCGCACGTGAAATAGTTTATTGTAAAAAACGTGTATATCAAATACACTGCAACCCAGGTTGTCCATGCGTATCTCGTAGATTATCAATTATTTTAGGCAGGTTTACGTCGCTTGGTCGTGCATTTAAATACAGAAAACTTTGGAACCTTTAAAACTATTTTGAATTTCAAAACACTAGATATGTACTCGGTGATCGTAGATTCAGTGATCCCTGAAGTGGGATGCATCACCAATTCTGCCTCCTCATGAATCCTTTGCGTGGACTGCAGTTGCTTATAAATTTAGAGTTATAACTTTAGCCGTTTAAAAACGAAACGTCTATCTTCCGTGTCAAAGGCGTAGAAAAAACTACTCAGTGAATCCCAGTAATATTTCGATGTATTGTAAAGCGAAAGGTTCCTTCCGTTTAACTGTTACACGATAACTTAGACAAAATAATTTTTATTGACTTTACATGCCATAGAAATTTAATATGTTTAATTTACGTTTGTGCTCAGTGAAAGAAGTAGCACCCGTAGGCAATACACTGATTTAATTACTTGAAAATCAATCTTCTCGATAGACGTAATTTTACATTTAGTGGTATGTTTGTATGTGCGTATCGTAGAAGTAAGTCACCTACTTGCATGAAAGTCGGGCGTTTAGAAACCCAGGGAAGTGTTATAATTCAATTTTGGTAGTTGTCATGTTGTGTTGTGAAATATTAGTAAAATATTTTTAGATAATTTTAAACTTAACAGACTCTCCCAGGTATCTCCAACTGTTGTGTATCACGACCTCTGGAAATAAGCCAAAAGACAGCCTAATAGTAATGATAAACATATTTTTACGTACATTTATAAAATAAATCACGTTTATGGTGAAATATATACTCACAATCAGGTTCGTTATTTTGATGAAAGTGGTTAAGTGATTAGTTTATTTCCTGCGGAGTTGTCTTATTCGGTTTTCTGCGCGATTAATTACGTGATTATAGCAGTGAAAATTAAATACACCAAGTTGAACAAAGCACGTCTAACTATAGCACGCTTACATAATAATTTGGTTAAAATATGAAGACTGATGCTGAACCTTCACCATTCACTGTAAGTAATAACTCACAGTTGTTCACGGTTCTCTGCTGTTCGCTTCTAGCCTGGACCTGTTCTCCTTTCTGTATAATCTTTACATCATCTGTGTTTGTCCTAGATGGGACTATACAAATTATTTCGTGTTTTTTTAAAGAGAAGAAGCATAATGCCAAAATCTACCTTGATAAAATCAAAGAGTATTGAATAATGAATGCCACAGTTTCATACGCAAAATTTCGTCCATTAAAATACCACCTATCTTCACAAGGCAGATATACTATAATAGTATTATATATTTCTGGAAGCAAACCATAATTTCGAATAATAACAAATATCTAACGAAAAACTTTGACTGTAGCAAGACTTGTAGGAATTTCAAAACGATACCAGTCATCTCTGACAATATTCAAGACTTGGAAACTAGTTTATGTTACAAACTTTTCGGTGCACATGAGCATTTGTTATTTGTATATACACGAGTAAATATAAGTACATACAGAAATTTTAATATTTTACTGGAACGTCTTTTGTTAAAGCCACCAAGGCCAATATGTTATTTACATACGTACATACAAGCATACATACGAGTACTTATATTTGCACACGAGTTAACAGTATTCGTTATCTTATTTAGAAAGAAACCAGGAACACTTGACTCCAGCACCATTCCACTGGTACCGGGTTTCCATTTTTTTCACGTAGCCACAAAACCGATACGTCATTATTAGGCGGACAAATCACTAGCCCTATTAGATGTTAGGAAGCCGAATGTCCGCTTTGGAGACGTAAACCACATGTTCTGGAGTTTACTATTCCGTACGTGCTAACACAAGGCCTCTCACAAGAAAGACTACCAGAACTGAAACTTTCAATCAAATATAGGGCTTTTTAATATGGATGATATTTAAAATTAACTCATTCAGCACGACTTGTAAAGGACCAAATAGGAATGTCATTATGCGATTGAATTGTTCCAAGTAGATATTTGACTATTCAGTAGCGGATTGAAAGGTTGGAATCAAGTCAGCGAGATATTTGCCACGTACATTGCTTCGTGTTGTAGGAAACCTGTATATCGGAGTTCCTTTGTTATTTAACGTAAATATAACTGGTGAAAAAAATATGTCCTATCTGGCAACTATATTAAATCCGTAATATCATGCGATCTTGGTATTATGAAGTACCTACCATTTTGCAAGGAAGGAAACTGATGGGTGGGCTACAGAAAGAAAGAAATTATACTTTCAAGCAGCCAAGAGTGGTATCCATAGTTAAGTCTCAATGTTGAGATTAAGACAGTCTTGGTCAAGACCGCAGTATTTCTCAAGACAGTGTTGCTTCCGCTCAAAGTTTTACAGTCTACAAATAAGACAATCCTCGTGAAGGCGGCGTGATCAACCCACAGCTTGTTTTTCACCAATTCCGACTTGGTCAAGCATGAGATTAAGGCGTGATGCGAGAGCTCTCATTCAAACGAAACTTGGTGGCTAAGACACGAACAAAAATAAACAAGTATTTTTGTCACCATTGCGTAATATGTGCACGGTATTATACACCAATAGAAAAAAAAAACATTCCTGGTGTTTTTAAAATCCATATAAACGTTATTGGATATAAAAAATTCTGAGGCAAAGTCCTTGAAGTTTAAAGAATTTTTTTATGCTTAGGTAAATATTGCAGAAGAATATAACAAAATATTGTAAAGAAAACTGTATGAATAACGTGATTTGTTTCGTACACCAGCAGGCAATAAGTAACTTGGCACGTAAAAGCGAGCATTTATTTTTAACTAAAATAATTAAAACCAAATACGCGGCAAAGACGTTTAATGTAACTATTTTTGGCGGTAAAATATTTATATTTACAAGATTTTTACTTATATTTTTTATTAAGCATACATTGTGTATAATTGTGTATATTCTGTTTTTATAATGTATACGTTATTGTAGATTACAATTACATTTGAAAACAACTAAAATATATTTTTGTAAATAAGGGCTGTAACGTTGGCCATATCTAGTTTTTGCACTGTAATTAGTGATACTTAAGTGCAGCTATACGAATTGCATTAAAATTTTTATTATATCAGTAGAATTACAGTTTTGTGAATACTTTATCAGATGAGGACAATGGAGATTTTCGTCCACATGCGCAACCAATTAATTAATCTCATCTTTACATAAGATTTGCTATCGCCATTTTGCAGAAATCTTCGCTAGTAAGATGTTGAAGTTATCCAATCAGCGTTCCCCGTTTGAAAAAATAACGGAACTACTGTCTCACGTCATATATACTGTGAACTTNAGCGAACTTAATCAAGGTCTCAGCGAAACGTGGTTAGAAAATGCGAACTCAAGCAGTGACTATGCAACAGAAATATTCATTATTAAGGAACACAAATTTGAGGCGCCTTCGTGAAGACCACCTTGTCCGTATGTGCGTGAAACAAGATTAAGCATTGTTCATAAAATCTGAATACGAGGCACCTAAAAAGATTGTCTTGACGAAACTAATGCTCATGATATGTTTATGAATACCCCCCTAAAATACGAAAATAATATGCAAAAACCACATTATTTACAAAAACATTCAACATTTAACTGTCGGGAAGTATGCTAGGCGTCTGTTGTTTCCATACACGATAATTGGCGTTGCTATAAATTAAAAATAATAACTTTTGTGCCATATAGTTTCTTTGCAATCTAAGGAATCAAAATTATATGCGAATTAAAATTTCGTTTAAAAGATTGAACAATCTGAAAAATTAAAAATTCATTTTGTGTAGAATCTAGATTTCATAAATACATTCTGAAGGTTGGAATGAGTAGATTTATGCTCACAAACACAGTTAAATTTTACATCTTAATTTAACAGTCTTGCTACAGCAGTTTTGCATAAGTCTCAACTCTAAATTTTTTTTTGTAAATTTTACAAACAATTTGTTTGTACTGTTACAAACCCGTGTAAAAATACGAGTTTCCTTGTAGAATCATTTATTTGTAAAATTACAAGGGATGTGTTGTAGAAAAGGTCCATAAATCTTTGTAATCAACAAAAATCGCGCTTGTATTTGGAAATGGTCACTTATAGACAAATAACATTCTGTGATATGTATTTGGTAAAGAAGGAATTCCCGCCCGGCATCGCGTGGTATTGGTTCACATCTTCCCCACTAGGTAGCAGTGTAGCACCTGTGTTTCGACCGTGTAGTGTATATCGCAGTCAGGTCGGCACTATCAGCATCGCGCCGCTGTCCATAGGATCGCTGTCATATTTCCTGAACTCAACGTGAGTTGTTCATTTTAATCTCGTGCTCGTCGTGCACCGTTTGTGTATTAATTATGCCACATAAACAACAAAACTGACATAATTATTTTCAATGAATACGGGCAATACGGCTACTATAGTACGAGTGAGAGTANCACATAAACAACAAAACTGACATAATTATTTTCAATGAATACGGGCAATACGGCTACTATAGTACGAGTGAGAGTAATAAAATTATTAATAACGAAACTGTGGAGAAAACTAGCACAGTTTTCTCCAGTTTTATTATTCACAGTGCTCTCAATAGAACAAAGTGGAAGAGAAAGTACTAATTTAAATAATGAAACAAAAGATACAAACTCTGAACGTAATGCGGGCAGATTATCGGACACAGGACAATCAGAGTCTGTTTTCCCATGGCCGGAAGTGTGGGCCGAAGATGTGTGGAGACGAAAACAAGATTCTTTCCCGTGGCTTGATTGCAAAAATGGTAAGCTTGTTTGCTAGCTATGCTCTTAAGTGTCGCAGTTAGGTGATTTCAAACAGTAAAGAATTTATATTTCAAATGAATGGNTGTTTGCTAGCTATGCTCTTAAGTGTCGCAGTTAGGTGATTTCAAACAGTAAAGAATTTATATTTCAAATGAATGGAAGTCAGTCAGAGTTCGTTTAAATGGAGCAACGCGCACAGCTCAACAAAAATCTTTGAGAAAGAAAATAATTCAGCATTTATGATAATAATTTAAAAAAAAATTTTTATTAAAATTATTTTTAAGGTTACAGGTTGTGAGAATAGCCGGCCTTGGGTTGTGAGCGGCTAGGGAGGAGATGAACGAGGCCGTCGGCCGCGCCTGTGACGTCATCCAAGATGGCGGGAAACTCCTTCCTCCTATCCCGGATGTCGTTGCGCCCGAACGAAGATAACCTCTCTACTGTTTTATACTATCTTGTGAAAACTGTAACATATTTACGGGAGAAAGCGTTAAATAAGAAGCTTAGGCAAGGAAGTTACACTCTTGCAGCCTCCCATGGACCGCAACAAAAAAAAACGCCCTTCGTTTTTCGCCTACTTAAGGCTTATAAGATCACTTTCCTGTATGTGTGTGTATGTATATGTGTGTCTGGGCGTGTGTGTGTCCCTCCCTTTCAATTTTTGAACGCTTTAGCTGAATTTCACCAAACTTGGTACACATATAATACTTAGTAAGGACACCTAACTTTTATAGTTTTCGGCCACGTCGGGCATTTACTTTCAAAATGGAGGCCACTTTAATATTTTGGGTGATTTGTCATATTTCGGGAATCATTCAACCGATTTCAACCAAACTTTGTATGCTGGCAGACCAGTGTGTAAGCATTACATTTTGAGATGGATATTGTTGTTAGTATCTCGAAAACTATTCAACCAATTCTCACCCAATAAGCATATAAGTAATAATATGGTAGGCCATCTAAACGTAATTGACTAAACTTGATTAGTTACTTACTTATTTTGAAAATAGCGGCCATACAAATGTTTTAAGTATATTTAGTATATTTGCCGTACTATTTAAACAATTTCGACCAAATTTTGTATACTGGAAGTATCTTTTACCAACAAATGAACACTTTGGTCTGCCATTTTGTAAGATAGCGCCATAAAAATAAAAAAAGTTATTATGTCATAACTCGGTAAATAATAAACCGATTCCTACCAAATTTGGCAAACAAGTTCTACTGATACATATGATGTTAAGTGATATGTTTTAAGCATGTCAGACACTTGTTTTAAAAATGGCGGCCATATAGATATTTTGGTTTTGAATGCTATATCATCGAAACTGTGTAATCAATTCCAACATAACTTCGTATGCTGGCAGTAGACATTACAAATATCTACTGTACCTACATAGAGCATCTTTTACCCNAGTTACACTCTTGCAGCCTCCCATGGACCGCAACAAAAAAAAACGCCCTTCGTTTTTCGCCTACTTAAGGCTTATGAGATCACTTTCCTGTATGTGTGTGTATGCATATGTGTGTCTGGGCGTGTGTGTGTCCCTCCCTTTCAATTTTTGAACGCTTTAGCTGAATTTCACCAAACTTGGTACACATATAATACTTAGTAAGGACACCTAACTTTTATAGTTTTCGGCCACGTCGGGCATTTACTTTCAAAATGGAGGCCACTTTAATATTTTGGGTGATTTGTCATATTTCGGGAATCATTCAACCGATTTCAACCAAACTTTGTATGCTGGCAGACCAGTGTGTAAGCATTACATTTTGAGATGGATATTGTTGTTAGTATCTCGAAAACTATTCAACCAATTCTCACCCAATAAGCATATAAGTAATAATATGGTAGGCCATCTAAACGTAATTGACTAAACTTGATTAGTTACTTACTTATTTTGAAAATAGCGGCCATACAAATGTTTTAAGTATTTGCCGTACTATTTAAACAATTTCGACCAAATTTTGTATACTGGAAGTATCTTTTACCAACAAATGAACACTTTGGTCTGCCATTTTGTAAGATAGCGCCATAAAAATAAATAAAGTTATTATGTCATAACTCGGTAAATAATAAACCGATTCCTACCAAATTTGGCAAACAAGTTCTACTGATGCATATGATGTTAAGTGATATGTTTTAAGCATGTCAGACACTTGTTTTCAAAATGGCGGCCATATAGATATTTTGGTTTTGAATGCTATATCATCGAAACTGTGTAATAAATTCCAACATAACTTCGTATGCTGGCAGTAGACATTACAAATATCTACTGTACCTACATAGAGCATCTTTTACCCNAATTCCAACATAACTTCGTATGCTGGCAGTAGACATTACAAATATCTACTGTACCTACATAGAGCATCTTTTACCCGCCATTTTGTAAGGTAGCACCATGCGAGTAAATAAAGTTATTTTTGTCATATCTCGAGAAACAATTGACAGATTCCTTCCAAATTTGGCAATCAAATAGTGGTGCAGCAGATTGTGAAAACTGGTAGGTTTTATGTAGGTCAGGCATTTAATTTCAAAATGGTAACTATATAAATATTTTAGCTCATTATATTTTATTAAGGAAACAAATTACAATTTAATTTTCTATGCTGGAAGTACGTATTACAACTATCGATTTGGTCAAGGCAGAGTCTCATTTATCTGCTATTTTATAAGATAGGCCTACCAATAAAACATAATGATTTTATCTCGTATCTTGGGAAAAAAATCAACCCATCCTTACAAAATTTGGCGAAGATGTTGTACTGTGGTAGGCCATAATAATAATAAAAGTATTTTTTTTAAAGTAGGAGACACTTATTTTCAGAATGGCCGCTATGAAATCATTTTAGAGGTGTGGGCGATATATACGAAACTATGTAATCTATTTGAACTTAACTTTATATATTGGAAGTATACAATCATCGAAATTGATAATACATTACTTTTTTAGCCTCCATTTATAAGATCGCCACATGAAAATTTTGAAGGTTTTATGCCACGTCTTAAGGACGAATCAACCGATTCCCACCAATGTTACGCTGGAACATTTCGAATAAATTCGTACCATATTATGCACACCATAAATGCTACAGAAGGCCCTGTAGACTTTCATGATTTAAATTAGTTTGGCAACGATGTTAAAAATTTCAGCTTTATAAATAATTTAGATAAGTTTGACATATATTAAACAATTTAACCAAATTCAACCAAACTTTGTTTGTAGACAGTATACATTAGAAGCATCGTATATGTATAGAGCCTCTTTTTCTGGCAATTTTGTATGATAGCATTAAAAAAAAGTTTTTTAATGTCATATCTAGATTTCCATCAAATTCTTCACACAAGTGGACCTACAGTAGGCCATGTAAACTTGCATGTTTTATGTGGCTCAGTCACTTATTTTCAAAATAAAGGTACTTTAAATATTTTAATTTAGTAAACCCTACAATTTGAAGCATTAGACTGATTAAATCCGAAGTTTTTTGCTCCGAATCCGACCTCCGTAGTACAGTGGATTGCACGCTAGCTTATAGTACGAGGTTTTCTAGGCTCAAGTCCCGGGTAAGGCATGTGCATATTTGTAATTGTCTCACCACTGTTGCATAATTTTATGGTTTCATTTCTGAAGATATTGCTTTCAAAGAGAAGTCAAGTCCTTCCTACCGACGCAGCTTTTTAGGAATAATTTAAAATTAATTGCACCCATGTTGAGGAAAGTACGCTTATTAATTAAACAAGTACCTTCTTCTTCATTCAAGAGATGATTCTTAATTCCAGCTAATGAGAACAGGTGACAAACCTGCCATGTTTACCTTTGTTCCTTACCTAATCTCGTATATCACAACCATATTTAAGCAGATCATACTTCAAAGCCGACATTTTCTATCAGAAAAATTTATTAATGTAAAAAAATATAACCGTAAACATGTGCACAGAAACGCCTTATAAATTATTATTTATAATTACATTACTGTAAATAGTTTCCCGCAAACACCGACTGCTCTGTTCTGATTGGTCGTCGCCTCACAAGTGTCACTTAAGATATAAAATATAACTATTACTTTGAACGCTTTAGGAAATCCCAATAACGCACACGTCGTGCTATGTTCCATTGGAAACCGATACGTAAGATAACACACTTTTGATTATTCTGCAGACGTCTTAACGCATAATTTAACGCTTAAATTTTCTATTGCAAACCCAGTTTAATTGTGACCGTTCTGAGACGACGTCCGACGTCCGTCGCTGCCAGATCATCGCTCAGTATTGTGAACCAGTAAGTATGGCTCGCCGCAGCCCACCGCACCGCAACGAATCGCTGTATCGTGGAACCAGCTTTACTGTTTATAATTCGCAACCTCTTGAACACGAGTTTTTCTACGAAATTCTTTGCACGATTACTTCACTAAAATCATGTTTGTTCGTCACTGACATTAAATTATTTATTTGCAGTGTCATTCAGTAAAATCATCAACACTTCGCGTGTTTCCAGAAACCCACAAACTTAAACGTAAAAACTTAAATTATATTCGTGTCACTTGATTGCGGACGGCGGAACGAACCATTTTACGAAGTGGTAAACACGTGCCGATAATATTACATTTCACTCACGTAGACGCACTAAACGGCACCTACAACCAACTATGCTTAAAGAATGCAAGTAAAAAAATTAACAACCGATAAAATATTCCGACAACACCAACAAGGTGCTTGTATAAACACAATGAGAGAAAAGCTGCCATGTGCAATGACGTTCATCGGGCTGGAAAAGTTTCACTGTTCGTAAGTGTCGACCTGCTCCGTCATAATTACTAAAGATGTTTTAAAGCCGATTCACAAAAAGCAAAAAAAATAAAAAATTGAATATCGCTTTAAGACAGTGGTCTCCAACCTTCACGTGACCAGGGACCACTATGATTTTTTAATTCTTAGCGGGGACCACAAGTATCAAGAATAATAAACTGTATTTCCTTAAAATAAACTTTAATCAAAACTTTTAACATATTCGTTTAACTTAATAGTAACATGAACTGAAAGTATTATTATTATATACAAATAACATTTCTTGTAGAAAATTAAATTTGGCAAATTATTAATGTGATTTTTGAGCTTGCATCTCCCTTACAAGCTGTGTAATCCTCGGGCTAATATTGTTGCTCAAAGCTACACGCATATCATCACTTGCATTCAAACGATTCCTCGGCCTTGTTTATAATTACAAGCAAAGCAGAAAATCCTTGTTCACACAAATAACTCGCGGAGAAGAGCATAAGATAGCGCAAGGCGATATTCTGAATTTTAGTAAATGAAGTTGCTTTTTTACACTGAAGCTCTTCAAGGGCAAAGTCAGATTCAAACGCGTCCTTGCAGTTTCTATTATTTTGCAATTCAATGAGCTCTTCCTGGACTTCGTCAGCAACCTCTCCAACATTGATACCAAAAGGGTTACGAATCAGCTTTTGCATACCTCTTGATTCGGTTTGGTTATATTCCGGGAAGTAACGATAGAATTCATCGACCAGCATTTGCAGATGACTTCTGATGTTCTCTTGTATAGCCGCTCTGAGCATAACATATTTTCGGCATCGGCGAGCGCTTTAAATTTCGCAAACGCAGAAAAATTGTTTTCGACAACTTTACCCATCCATAGTTGAAGTTTGCAAATAAAGGCGCGAAGTTTATCTTTAAAGATAAATATTTTTGCTACGCCTTCTAAATTTCTATTTCCGGAACCTTGCAACTGCAAGTTTAGCTTGTTTAAATGTGTAAAAATATTCACAAGATAAGCCAAGTGCAGCTGAGATATCTGATCAGCAAACTTCTCTTGTGAATCTTTCATTTTCTTCTCTGCTAGGAACTGCTCAACTTCCTCCCTTAGTTCGTATAATCTTCCTTGCATGTTTCCTTTCGAAAGCCAACGAACTTCGGTGTGAAAAAGAAGCGTCTCATGATCGGAGTCCATTTCAGTACACAGTTTCTTAAAAAGGCGTGTATTTAAGGCACTGATTTTGATGGCGTTGACCACTTTTATGGCCAATTGCATTGTGTAAGCAAGGCATTCCGGAAGAGTCTTAGAAGCTAATGCCTGGCGTTATTAAGGCAGAGGGATTCTTCTGTTTTATTAATGTCGCGAGACCGGAGCGTGATCCTAACATAGCTGGAGCTCCATCCGTACAGCAACCGGCAAGCTTCTCCCACATAATGTTACGCTTCTCAAAATATTCGCTTATTATGTTCATGAAGTCGATACTTTTTGACGTTGTTTCCAGCTCCGGCAAAATCAATAATTCTTCTTTGATTGACTTGTCGTCATCTAAAAAGCGGACAAACACGAGCAACTGACAACAATTAGAAACATATGTCGATTCATCGCACTGCAGAGCAAAATATGGCGCTTTTTTAATTTTTGAAACAAGTTGCTCTTGGATGTCGTTTGACATTATTTCAATTCGAGCTTTTACTGTGTTGTTCGATAATGATAACTTATTTCTTGTATTTTCTTTTTGGCTTACATCCCTAAAACTTCTTCGGCAGCTTTGAACAAACAAGGTTTCACGAGTGTTTCTCCTACCGTGTGTGGCTTTTTTGATTGCGCTATCAATTTCGACATCTCAAATGACGCAACTAATGCTCTTTTTCCAGTGATGCAAATCTTGTACCACTAGGCCCAAGTTTAATCTTCTTTAGATATTCTAATTTTCCTTAGAAGAATTCTGGTTATCGGCCACAGAAATTAGGATGGACCATTTCTAAGTGGCGTTTTAATTTTGCTGGCTTCAAACCATCATTTCCGAGAACAGTGGCACATATAACGCCCTGGGGTTTCGTTCCCCACTACTTTCAATGGAGGTAAGTCCATATTTAATATAACTATTGTTATATTTTCTCTTAGGCGCCATATTCTGAAATTAAAACAAAAACGCAATCGAATATAAAAAGTGTGACGATTACACAAACTATATTCTTTTTCATTACATTTGAAATTCATTTTTATCCTTAGTTAAAAGTTAACATGAATATTGAGTCACTGTATTAAATGACTAGGTACTTAAAGACAAAGTTCAAGAACGAGAGCGCCAATTTAGATTTCACGTGAAAACTTAAAGGTGTTAAGACACACGTTCGGTAAATACGACTGGAACCGTGTGACTGAGCCGACTGACGCTCGCTGCAGGGTAATGTCGATCGTTCGCCCCCCCCTCCACCCGCCAAAAGGGCCTCACGCCCCCGCCAACGCCTGACGACCCAGCGTAGTGCCGCTAGGCCGTTAGGCGCCGCTTAACTTGTAACTCGTAACCTAGTAATGAGGTTCGTATTTCTTGAAATATAAACTGCTAATGATGTTTAGCAACTATATTAATCGTCGTAACAATTTTTCATTAGACATAAAAACACAAGTTTCTATTATTATTATTTTTAATGACGTGCTAGTGTTCAGTAATAACTTTAAAAACTTAAATGGAATTATGTGGCAGCCTATATAAAGTTATATTGTAGTTGTTGAATCCCAGTAAAATAAATAAATGTTCCGCGGACCACTTATTTAGTCCTCGTGGACCATGTGTGTTCCACGGACCACCTGTTAGGAACCACTGCTTTAATACATAATTTAAACCATAAATGTTGAAAGTATAATTATGGTTTTAAATTATAACTTTTATTTCTGAGGTACTATTTTCTTCCAAAGCCGTCATCAAAATCGAAAACTTAACAACATACATCTCGCAGAAATTCATTAGATAATACAAAACTTAGCAAACGAGAGCATTTACTGTTGCATACTGCGTAGATTGGTCACATTGTTAAATTAAACCCCACTTATATGAAATAGACGATAAATGATTTTCTTTGCACTTGCGCACCGACTCCCGGCATGCCTTGCTCGTCAAACGACGCCATTTGCATTGGTATTGTTGCAGTGTGCTGTTTACAGTGTCAGTTCAAAATGTTTAAAACAATTGATCAGCCCACCGACTGTGAAATACAGTCAGTGATTCGGTTTTTGACAGAAAGGAACGTTTCAGCAGCGGAAGTTCATCGACAGATGAGTCATGTGTATGGCCCCAATGCGATGAGTGAAAGCAAAATGCGTAAGTGGGTGAGAGCTTTCAAGGACGGACGGGAAAANCCCCAATGCGATGAGTGACAGCAAAGTGCGTAAGTGGGTGAGAGCTTTCAAGGACGGACGGGAAAATGTCCATGATGAACCGCGATCAGGCCGACCATCATTGATCACAGAATATTTGGTCAAAGCCGCGGACGAAAAGATTCGTGAAGACCGGCGATTCACAATTTCAACTTTAGCATTGGAATTTCCAAATGTGGATAGAACAACTTTGCACAAAATTGTCTCTGAAAATTTGCAATTTCACAAATTGTGCGCACGTTGGGTTCCCTGGCTGCTTACTGAAGAACACCAAATGAAAAGAATGGCTTATGCTCTTAATTTTTTTGAACCGATATCACAAGGAAGGTGATAATTTTTAGAGAAGATTGTCACAGGGGACGAGACGTGAAAGAAGCAGTTACAGACTGGTTATCCTCACAGGCGGCAGACGTCTATGACTTAGGCATACAAAAGCTTGTAGAACGTTATGACAAATGTTTAAACAAATATGGAAACTATGCAGAAAAATAGAAAAATATGTAAGGAATTAAATAAAATTTTTTTTTTTAAATCTGTGATGGTTTATGTTTTATACGAAATCGGACCTTACTTTCCGAATAACCCTCGTACTTCCAGTAAGTTTCTTTTGTAACATTGTTATAACGTAATGGATATGCACATCGCCGGAAATGCCGAATACTTTTGGTTTTACAGGCCCACTGTAATGCGGGACAGAAATACAGTTTAAGCTTCTTGGAGAGATGTGTGTCCTGAACTGAAACACGATTTTGAGCAGGTAAGCAACGGATAAGAGTTTTTTTATAGTTAATGTTTGATATCATCTTTGTTTATAGTACAAGATAAGTGATAAATTCGTGCAAGTAGAGGTATATTTTTATAATGTAAATGCATAACTTACTTAAAGGAACGACAGGTTGACGCGAAAAAAAATTAAATTACATTGTATCTGGAGTGTGGCTTTGGTATTCTAAGAAACAAATGACGTATTTTTCATCGGCCTCTAAATGTTAACGTCAACTTTCGTGTGGGAATTGTAAAAACATGCGCTATACTCTACAATTTTATTTCGTTCGTGAAAGAGAATGGATATCATTCGAAGAGACAGTGCTTATTTCTTGGCAGACAGAATCCTCCCGTGCATGTATAGTTCGCCTTAAGAACGATAAATAATATATTAATTCGTTGTTTTGATTAGTGTCATTAAAAAAAATAATGCAGGAATATAAATTTAAAAAAAATAATGATACATCAATGAAATGAAAAAATAAATATGAATTACATTGCGTGGGTAGTAATAAGTGTTTTAGAATACATGATGATAAAGTTCTTCTTACTTGAATGTTTAAGAAATAATTTCCTTAGGCTGGATGCAATTCCGCCTTACAGTTTCTGCAATGTGTCCCTCAGCTTAGCATGGTGCTCTTTAAAAGAGTTAAGGATCATTAAAAAATAATTGAGAAATTTGTTTGTGTCATTTTTAGCTCATCGAAAAGAACTACAAACGCTCTCAACTCGCTCCGGCGGCTTTCAAGTAGAGGATGAATCCATAGTTTTCGATCCCGTCGCTGTTTACGCCTTCTAAGAAGTAGCTATATAGCGATAAGAGACTTGCGGTACAGGGTTGCTTCTACAGAACTAAACAAGAGGCGTGGGGCCAAGGAGAATCAGGGGGCACACTAAACGAGAAAACGCGATGGAATTAAAAACTTTTTTCGTGTTACCGTACGGAATAAATAGTGCGAGAAAAATCGTAGCGTGTAAAAAAGGTAGAACATTTTCATTTTGAAGATTGGGCCTGAGAGTATAAAATCACGCGCGGTAATTATAAAACTTTTTACAGTATTTACTGTAAGAAAAACTATAGGGCGTACACATATTTAAATGTCAATTAACTATAAAGTGCAGTTTATTTACAATGTTCACTTACTCAAATATTGTAGTTATATCTCTGATTCGCAGTGACCTGAAACAGTTCATATTACATCTAGTGCATAAGGGTACCGCCTGTCTAGGCCGCCAGATGGTAAGCAGAGCTTAAAAAAATAATAATTAAAAATGTCTAATCAGTTTGAGTAATGTCTCCTTGCTTGCTTTTAAGAAACATTTCACACCCGATAGACGAATTCCCATTATATGTGCATAGATTTATAAGATCGTCACTGAAAGTCTTGTAGAGGGGAGTTGCCGACGGAAAGTCAGCACGACGGTTCAACTGTTTAGTACCGAGCACAGTGAAAATGAGGGGTGTGTGATGAGCGGACCTTGATCGCACTAAGCTCTTCCATGAAAGATTGGTATTTGCCTTCGATCCCACACGTCCTGTGATGGTAGATTGCAGAATATATTTTCTGACGCATCTCCCGTTACGCCATACGCTAGTTGACAAGAGAGAAGTGGAGAGAAGGAAGGCAGACATGCATGCACAAGTCAGAGTGGACGAAATGCGCGTTGGCTGACCGTCCAATCCAGGACAAGTGGCGGTTATTTGCGTATTGTGTAATAAATAGCTGGATGTGGTTGGGAGCAGGGGGGAGACCTTGGCCGCTGGCCGTCGGCTTTAGGACGCGAGGGTGGACACTGGATGCGTCGAGTGTCGCCAACTTGAGTGCAGCGTCGTCGCGGCCAGAAAGAATCGGCACGCCGCAGCTTGTAGCGTCTAGGCATTTCTTCGGGAACGAAAAGTTAACATTTGGATTTTACGTGGAACAGTTACGAACAGAAACTCGGCCTGTATCTGATTGCACTGGGCTCCGAACCACATCTCATAACCAGAGGTTACTAGTTGACATATGTCTGATCAGCTTTGGTGTGATAATCCAGTCGTAACTGTAATGTTTGTTGTGTGTCAAATAAAACGTTTGCTCCTCTAATAAAGAACTTATATTTCACACATCCCATCAATATAAGGAAAGACGCTACGGGAATTATCTCTCTCCTAAATTAAAAAAAATAATTATATTTTGAAATAATTATAAGATTTAAATTAAACCAAAGTTTTTTATTTTGGGTTTGGAGGGGTATTGTTTGTATTTTCAGCTGAACAATGTCTTGGCCATATACACAAAATTTAAATGTAAAATATTGTTACATGCTTGCTGCTCTTCATCGCTTATCTTGCCCCGTCCCGCTCGAGCGAGCGAACCAGTGTGTTATGTGCGAGTGATAATCCAAGCGGCATGATCGGTTGTTATGGTTGGCTGATAGTCTTTTGAGTGTTTGGCTGGAATGGATTTTTGGTATACCCGGTTTTGTAGTGTGATTGTCTGTCATGGTTGGTTCGTATTTTTAGCTGGTATTAATTAAGTTCGCAGTTTAGCTGGCATTTTTGGCAATTTTTTTGACTGACTCGTGTGGTTGGTTCGCATGGTTAGTTCGCCTGGTTGCCTGGTATGGTTTGTTCGTACGGCTGGCTAGTATGACTGGTTGATATGGCTGGTTCATGTGGTTGCTGGTATGGTTTGCTCGTGTGGTTGGTCTGTATGGATGGTTCGTTCGTGTGGCTGGGTGGCATGGTCGGTTCGTATGGTTTGTTGGTATGGCCGGTTCGTGCGTTTCGCTGGTATGGTGGTCTCGTATGAATGGTTCATATGGTTGGTCTTGCCCCATTGGTATACCCAGTCGGTCTTGCTGGGCTGTTGGCCTGGTTGGGTGGAATGGGTGTTTGGTATGAATGATTCGTATATTCGGTTAGTTCGTATGGTCGTCTGGTATGGTTATTCGGTTGGTCTAGTCGGCTGATATGACCCTTTGGCATGGTCAGCTCGGAGTGAGATGTTTTGCGAAGATATGTGAAGATTTGCGATGGTTTGCGAAGATTTTGTGAAGTTTTTGCGCGAAGAGGTTAGCAACAAAATTCGTATTAGGCGACTTCTTTCGAGATTGGTCGTCATTGGTTGGAGTGATCCGTTGTCCTGTATGGCTGGTTCGTATCATTTGTCGGTATGGTTCGCTGGTCTGGTTGATGGTTGGCTGTTCGGCTGGTTTGGTGGATGGTGGAGTGGAGTGTGGTGAGGGGAGGGGATGGGGCTTGGGTGGTGTGTGGGTGGGTTGTGCAGGATGGTGCACAGTCGGGCAAAACACACATTTTCCTGGACAAAACGTGAAGTGCAGTTTTTTCTGTTTGCATCGCTTATACAGCGAGCGACCCTTTAAGTGTATGAATCATATAACTCTGCATTTTGGAACATCAAGGTGTCAAAATGTAACGTTATTTATACACTCAAAACTCCAGGAATTCAGCGAAAAAAAATTTGTGTTTTAAGAATAAAAAACAATAATATTTTGGTTATTACAACACAAAATACAGCAATTAATACAATTACTCTAATCATCATCGTCATCATAATCATCATATTCACACCACAAGGTACGAACTTCCAGAAGTCATATAACTTCTGGGCTTATTTTTCTGTATTTTATCAGTGATATTAACATTATATCCATTAGGTTTCTTTTAGTCGCCTCTCTTCTTGGCTTGCAACATCTTCTCTCCTGGAACCTGCGAAAATATTCTGGGCTTTCTGGGCCTCTTCACTTAGCACTCCTATCGGAAGCAAAGCGACTTCATTAACGTGCGAACCATAAATAAGAATTTTGGGCACTGCAGGAGGCATCGGATACCACTAGTACTCACTGACATACAACTATGCTGTATCAAGGATGTATTGCCGAAAACATTGGGCGCTGACAGCATATCCACAGGATAAGGTGTGCAATATTATACCACACCGCTTTATCAGGACATCACCAAGTCCTGTGATCGATGCCGAACATGTGGGATCATCGAAAAAAGGATGGGTTCAATTTACATCATTTGTTGTGCCTTGACCTTGTTTGACAGTATCAATAAGCAGGCCCATCACTATTCGGAAACCGGACTTAAAGGCTCTCTTCTCCTCGACCTTACTTCTAAATTCTTGCTTCACATGCCATGACCATATCTCTGATGTATAACTTACATGGAGCAACCACTCAAGAAATCGTATGTAATCATTAAATGTTGATAGTCCATACTCCAGAGCTTGCTTATTAACTGGTCTCTTTTCCATCATTCATGATATTCTGGAGTGCTCCACACAAATTGCAGCATTGACTCGATGCCATCCTTGTTATTGCTGAACTCCCTATACCGTCTATCGTGGTCACCAACATTTGGTGTGTGATGGACAGTTCTTCTTGTCCTGGTTCTGCTTTTATTTGCATGTCAGTGTATTCGTACTTTTTTAATAGCTTATCGGGTCTCTTTCTGAAATTCCAATTTAAGTAGGTGACAAAATCTAGTTTAAGATAGTCGCTGATTCTACCAAATGAATACTTTCTTTTCGGAGTAAACTATCTTACAGTGCATTTTGAAGAGGCACGACACTTGTCATAAGTAAATGACTATCTTCATATACACTTTCCCCAGTTACTTTTTGTTTATACATTTTGTTTCCATCAAATCATCACTCAGATATCAAAACAACATTTTTCATTGGATAATTAAGTTCACTGATCACATCTATTTGGAGTTACAACATACGAGCGGAAGTGAGATCCATTAGCTTCTGTAATGAAATTTCGTCTTTCTGCTCTGTTAAAATGTTCTTAGAGTTTTTTATTTTTTTTTTATTTTGAACTTGTTTGTAAAATGGATACAAATTTGCAATTCTCCCCCTATTCCGACTTTATGCTGAATAGTTGAGTTTGTTGGTCGAGTCGAGTTGATCTGTCATTCAAATGATGCTCCAGTTCATCCCAAATATGTTTTGTTTGTTTTAAGTTAGGGCTTTGAGCGGGCCAGTCAAGCACGCCCACCTGATTTTTTTCAATCCACAATGCAGTTGGCCATACTTTATGGACAGGATTATTATTCTGTAAGAGCCCATTTCAAATGTTGCCTCAGAGTGGGAAACTTTTACTGCTCATAATGCCACGCATGCTGGAGTTTGTCTGTCAATCGATTAAAAATAACAAGTGAAACCCAAATAATGAGCAAAGCCACAGATCGTTACATGGCCGTCACCAAACTTTATTGTCAATGCAACACATTCGGGTGAGTATCATTCACCAAGTCCTGGCATGTCCATCCTCGTGCCAGACCATGCAGTATGACGCGTTACTTTATAATAACTTTCTCTGTTCCACAGTCTAATAATGCGTCGTTTCCACCACTCCAAATGACTTCGGGCATTGGCACGTGTGATCAATACCAGTCGCTTTCTGACAGTGGTACAACCATGAAAATCAAGAATTATTACCTCCCAACAGAGTCTCCTGTCACTGGCGTCTGTACCTGCTCTACGTCAGAAGTTCTCTGTAGTCTTCGATGTTTTTGCTTGACGATTAATTCGTACGCCATGGTCCATAACTCGCCAGTACCAGTAAGTTAGTTTATTGGATTTACTAGAACGATGCTTGGGGGCAATTGCTTCCATGACATTTTCACTTGATGTCGTTGATAACAGTGGGCCGAGCCACATTAAACAGTTTAAAAATTTATCTGATGGAATATAGGAATTATCGGACCCTTACATATGTGCCCCTTTTGAACACACCATCTCTCTCGGCTCTTGTGGCAGCGACATGGGTATAGTGTATTGTGGTAAGTGTTTGTCCCTTCTCTTACATATCGTTTTACTGGGCAAGTTCACAGCGAGCAAGCAAAACGGTGTCGAGTGACTTTTGGCTTCATAGTTATTTGCGAAGAATTTTTTAGTTCTAGGGCATGGGAAATCCTGTATTATATTAATATATATATATATATATATATATATATATATATATATACCATATGGTTGGCAACCCTATGGTTGATTGAGTTATGCCCTCTTTCATCGGAGTTACTCAGAACATGAGGTTAGAAAGACACCGGGCACGTCGACAACGCTGGTAGCATTTGATGTGTCAAGGTAAGCATGCATGCTGAAAAATTACTGACATGCCCAGAAAGACACGCTTTAAGAGGAAATATTTCGATTGTGTAACAAACCAGATCTTCCGACGTTATCTGTGGCCACCATACAAACAGAGGTATTGGACATCTATCCATTTATCTGCGTTGCGGCTCACCAGAAGTAAAACTCAATTTTAATCACCCTCTGAGACATTTTGCCTTCAGCCACCTATTGATGTAGGTAAGTCTACTAATGCTTACCAACTAATTAATTCAATTCAATTTTGCGTTTCTGTTGTATACATTTTTTAAAAGCAAGTTTATTTCATTTTATTATTATTATTATATTCGTTTCACCCTCTTTGGGGTACGATGAAACAGTCATTTCTTTGAGTGTTGCTCCTTCCTTTGCACCCAGTACTTCTTCATTCTTTCAGATCTTCTTCTTCTCTCCTCATCTGAGATGATGGGTTTCGACCTTATTTTAGATTTTTCTTGGAACCTTATCCCTTCGTCTTTAAATTTTATCTGTACTGTTCTATCAAGTAATGACTTTTCTGTAATTTTTAATTCTCTTAGGTCTTTTTCAATTTCTGTGAACCAATTAGGCTTCGTTTTGCGGTTACGGAAGAAATCAAAAATTTGTTTAGGTAATCTATTAGAATTCATTCTGAGAAGATGTCCGTAAAACTTTAGTCTCCTTTTGCGCATAGTATCTGAGAGTTTTTCAATTTTCTTGTATAGCGTTTAATTCTTGACGTATACTATATTATTGTCCTAAAATTTTGTTCCTATGATCTTTCTTAAAATTTTTCTTTTATTTCTAATTGTTCCAACTGACCTATGCGATTCAAGGTTAGAGTTTCTGCTGCATACAATGCTTCTGGCTTGACCACTGTTTTGTAATGTTTTGTAATTTTATTGTGAGTAATATTAAAATTTTTGTGGATGAAACCTTACTACATTGATGTGTGATGCAACAATTTATAAATTATTTCGTTAGTTTAATTATTATTGTGAAAATAATATTATTTAGTTTTAAGTTTATATGTGTAGTTATTTTTCTCTTGTTATTATTATAATTCAGTTAAAATTAAAGTGTTCCAGTTGCTTGTGCCTTAGAGAAACTTATGTTTAGCTTTAATGATTTGTTGCTAAAAATATTTCCATACTAGTGAAATTTTTTTACTTCTTGCTTGAAAGTCTGAAAAAATAAGTGTGTGTGTCAAGTTATAGTAGAAAGTGGGTTATACTTTAGTGTTGTGTAAATATCTGGAATAAAAATAAATATTCATAAATAAGTTCAATTCATAGCATAATGTTAAAATGTTTTGGATAAACTTTTCAAAAAACGCGTAGCTAAATATTAATTTTTGTGCCTATTTGTACAATATATAGTATTAATGTACTAAATATTGACTTATAACTACTTTTTTGACTTGGAATATACTCTGTGGCACTGAAAAGAAGAGCAAAATTAAGGTAAAATACAGGGAAATGACAGATCTGACACTATCAGGAACCTGCATAAAGAATGGGGAGGGATTTTTAAATGTTACCCATTCTGAAGTCTCCGCATTTTATTTAAGTTATGAAGTCCTTCCTAACAGCGTGCGTGGCCATTTCGTCATCCAGGGACTACGTGCCTATTGCAGTTGGCGATTCTCCCGGGCTTCCTGCCGAATTGAGATGGCCAGATCGTGCGTGAGGTGTCATGTAAATTATTGACCACTATCCTAAGGTGCCTTCAGACGAAAACCGTGCTGACTAAGTTAGGTATGCTGCTCCCATCTCACAGGGGAAAACGCATTAGCCCTGTGTGTAGATCAATTTAAAATCAACTTTAAACTATCACGTGTGATAGTGCATAGTCTTGAAGTAGTTAATGTGATAGTAATTAACTGCAGGCAACTACAATTAAAATTCAATTAAAATGTATATTTCTGGGTAACCAAAAAAGCAAAATAAATGTTGATTTAAAATAGGGTCTTTTCGCAAGGCCTGGAGTGATAAATTTTAGTTATCAAAATATTTGTGAGAGGATACCGTGTCTTCATATGTCTGTCAACCTGCTGAAGTATCCAAAAGAGCCACTGCTTAACTTTTCATAGACTGCTGATCGTGAACAGTCTGTAAAGGATTTACGTAAAAGTAGTTAGGAAATGTATGTTCAATGCAAGCGTGGGACGGGGGGGAGCCAGGGAGCCAGAAGCTTGGTAAAAAAACAGTAAACATCATGCTCTTGCATGAAATTTCGACGGCGGCCATTTTGTTTTCAAAATTTTGCAAAATTTTTAAATTTTTTTTTTTCAAAATTTCTAAAAAATTTCAAAAGTTTCAAATTTTTTTTTTCATTTTTTTCAAAAGTTTTAAAATTCCTCTTTTCTTGAAAATTCCATGGTGGCCATTTTGTTGCGCAATATAGCTTCAGGCGTGTCCCTACAACGACGCCGTATTACATAGCCTCAGACGTGTCCCTACAACGATACCCCATGACATCGCCCCAGGCTATGCACATAGCCCCAGGCTATGGAGGTATCCATACAAAGATTCCCCATCGTCCGAGACTGTGCAGGACTTGTTCTTGCATTTATAGGGGTGCCGCGGTGCTTCAGTGGATAGACGACATGCAAAACTTCATGCTCTTGCATTCCATAGCGATGGGGTGGTGTGATGGATAGACAACTTACTGCCCGAGGCTGCGGCAGTCCTCGAACGTTCCATGGCAACCATTTTTTTACAACATAGCCTAAGGCGTGTCCCTTCGTCGATGACCCCGACTTTATGACATAGCCCTAGGCTACAGGGTGCCGCGTTGGTGTACTGGATGGACAACTCAATGTCTGGGGCCGTGGTGGTGCGGTGGATAGACGCCTCGCTTTTTGGGGCTATGGTGGATTGGTGGATAGACATTGCCTCAGGCGTGTCCCTACATCGATGCCACGACTTTATGACATAGCCCGAGGCATCGCGTGATTTTAGGAAATACACAGTGAAATTCCTTTTTAGCATCAACACCCATAGTCCCAGGCGATGCGTGATATTTCGAAACGTATTTGGAGATTTTATATTTTTTCTGCTACAATGTCTTAGGTATCGCGTGATTTTCGGAAATACACTGTGAAATTCCTTTCTAGCGTTAACACCCCATAGCCCCCAGGCGACGTGTAATTTTTTCGAAACGTATTGGAAATTTTATATTTTTGTGCTACAACACCTCCAGACTCTGCCGACGTCACCGAGAAATTCTTTTTCAGCGAAAACATCCATAGCCCCAGGCGGCGCTTGATTTTCCAAAACGTATTTAAAATTCTTATATTCTGCTACAGCGTCCCAGGCTGTGTGCGACTGGTCCCCATGACATCACCGAGAAAAATTCCATTTTACCGCGACAACACACACACACACACACACACACACACACTCCATCGTCCCAGGTGGCAAAGTGATTTTTTCGGAAAGTTAATTAAAAATATTATGTGCTACAGCTAGGTGGTGTGGAACTCCGTCGACTGCCCCCGAGAAATTCGTTTTTATATATGTGGTAAGCGCACGACGACGATCAGTCAGTATGCAAAAAAAGTCGTGTACTCACACAGCAGCAGCAGCACACACTCATACTTCCAAAATAATGTGCCCGACCTTATCACCCCCAGTCTCGATCGTTCAAAAAACTAACATAAGTATTGCGGATTAACCATTTGCATATCAGTTCAATGGAGATCGCGCCACAGACCACCACACTTCCTGTCCGCATCAGTGACGTCGACGACGATGAAACTAAAGTCTTCAGATTACGTCATGGAAAGCCACTACCTAGCACTATACGGGGCATCATAGCAGGACAGAGCAACTGCGGCAATACATGTGTGCTTCTCAGCCTCCGGGAGGAACCCAACGGTTCTCGTTTCGAGAATGTTTACCTATACTCGAAATCGCCACAACAACCAAAGTACTTATGACTAACACAAATACTACAAGCCGTGGATGAACTTAATTATTTTCCATTTAGTGACAATGACGAGGTCTTGCAACCAAGCGATACCTTACCAAACTCTGTGTTTATTTTCGACGATGTAGCATGTGAGAAACAAGCCACAATGCAGCAGTATTTCAGCATGGGACGCCATGTAGCAGTGGATTCTATTTACCTATGTCAAACATATTCACGAATGCCTAAACAGCTTCTACGTGACAATGCTTATTTCCTTGTCCTATTTTGTATGTACAACCTGAATTTACATAATGTCTTCTCTGACAGATTTAAAGACTTGCTGGTGCGAACCTCATGGTATGAGCTACTCAGTATCCAAGTTTGGTAATAGCAGCCTGAAGCGTGCACTAGAATGCTGTATTATATCTACTATCGACAGGAACTGTAGTTTTGGAGGGAAACGAGCCAAGAATCTAGTTGGGGTGAAACATGATGGCGATGTGGCGAATGTATCAGCAGCGTTACGACGGAAGCATTGCGACCAGTGGCGGCACTTCAAACTAGTAATGAGACATATATTCACACACTAATGGCATGTATGGCTCGGATCATCACTTTAGAGACAGCACTGAGTGGTGTGAGCAAGCGAATAGCCAGCAGATTCGCCACTGTGGAAGGCCGTCTCTTCGATACGAATATACTAACTACTAACATGGATTTGCGTCTTGGTACATTAACCGAAAATTCGAAAATGTGTCACAACTGACTGCCTTTACTACCGGGGATGCACAAGCTGTGGTAGGACGACTGTCCAGCATTATGGATGTACTTTCCACCAATATGGAGGCCCAGCTTCACAAATTATCGGAAGACGTACCGAAACTGAATGCTTTAGGTGGTAGGATTTCAGTCGTGGAGAAGAAAATCGCTGATGTGGGAGAGCAAGTCGGCTCCAGAGTTCTAGCAGACCTCGACGCGATACTAGACAGCCACCTTAATGTAAAGACCGAGAGTGACGTTGTGCTGGTTTCAATAGATAAGAAGCTGGATTCGAACCTCGTTGTCATGGAAGGACGCCTATTCTCCAACACGAATGTACTGTCTACCAAGATGAATGCTCAGCTCCTCAAATTATCCGAAGATGTACAGAAATCCAACGCTTTAGGCGGGAAGATTTCAGCTTTGGAGAAGAAAATTAACAATGTGAGTGAGCAAGTTAACGTTCGTGTACTTGCCGGTCTCACTGCTAAACTAGACAGTTCCAGTAATGACAAGACAGCAAGTGATGCCATGCTAGCTGCAATAAGTAAGAAACTAGAATCGAATCTCTATGCAGTCAGTACGATGTCCGTCACAGTGAATAAATATTTCCAGACTTAAACTAATAATATGCAGAGCATATTGGGAAGCAAGCTGCCTGCCGTGGAAGCACAGTTTCTCGATTTGGGTGAACGTGTTGACTATAGGACTCTTACGACCCTCTCAGCAACATTAAATGATAATCTACGTGTAGCGAACGAGAGTGCAGGCAAGCTGACTGGTGTGGAAGCCAAGGTCACTGCAGTTAAGACAAAGCTCTAACAGTTCGACATTAAGGGTTTTGCAGTCCTTTCCCCGAATGTAGTCGATCACCTTAATTCGTCAAGTGAAGGTTCGAGTACGTTAAACACATTACGTACACAGCTGGAGAGCATAGGTAGCTTAGAAACAAAACTCAGCTCGATATTTGAAGGTATGACTAATAAACTTATTACAAATATGCTCGAAGCACTCGATAGCCGTAACCGAACTTTGAGTACAGGACTTTTGGATATTGAGGAACTTATAAGCCACAGGATTGTTCGTTATTTAAATGACCTGCGCACGGTAGATGAAAAATGGATGCATTGCGAGCACGTGCGTACTGCAGTCCTCCAGCAAATCAATACGTTTGAAGATAAAATTGTCAATCTGATTCCGCGTAGAGACATTGTCTAATATATATAGTATGGACGAGTGGTTGCCAAACTTATGAAGCTTCTGAGCTACCTTACCGTTTTTAAATCCTACTGTGAGCTACCAACTTTAAAAAAAAAATGTTACATTTGTTTATTGCCTATAAACTTTAATTTCTGGTAAATATGAAATCAATTTTAATTTAACTGTAAATAACAAAAAGAAACTGAAATTGAATTGTACATAAGAAAGAAATTGAAGTGTAGGTAGTAATAAATAACAAATATAATAACAGATTTTTTTATCAGACTTATTAACTTTAATGAGAAGGATGGAACTCTTTTTTTTTTAATCAACAAGTTTTTTAATGTTGGGAGAGTAGGTAGTGGCTGCCATTCGAATACAGTTGTCCAAGTGTTCATCAGTGAGTCTGTTTCTGTACTTATTTTTAATAAATTTCATGCTAGAAAAAGAAATCTCACAGACATGTAGAGCTGAACATTGCCTTCACTTTGAGGCAAACCTGGACCAAAATAGGGTATTTTTCTTGAGGAACAAGGGGCCAAATATTTTCAGAGCTTGAAGAAAGCGATTTTGCAGATAAATAATTTTGAAAATCAATCAGTTCCAACTCCACTGCAGCATTGTCTTCTTGAAATCAAAATTCTCTATGACAGAAGTAGAGAACTCTTCAGCATCAATCTCTATAAAATGCGATTTGACAAACTGCAACAATTGAAATCCTTTTGAAATCTTGGAAGCGTTTGTTGAATTCACTTCTCAAATCCGAAATAATTTCAACGTATTGTTTGCTGTTGTAAGGAGGCGTTAAAGACCCTTGCTTGTCAAGGGTTTGTTTCAAACAGGCAAAGTGTTTTTATTCGCCTTGGATGATATTTTTTTCCCACAGTTCCAGCTTTTTTGAGAATGAAGCAACATCTGAAATTGTTCCGCCAATATCTTTATCCTTACCTTGAAGCTGCAAGTTAAAGATATTTAACTTTTCGGTGATGTCTGCGAGAAAAACAAAATCCTGCAGCCAAACCAGATCTTCTAGTTCACGGAAGGATTTGCCTCGTTCTTTCAAAAATTCTACTAAGGCAGGAAGCAACTCTTGAAAACGTTTTAAAACTCTGCCTCTACTCAACCAACGAACTTCCGTATGAAGCAGTAGATCACCATACTGGCAATCTAGTTCATCAGTCAGTGCTCTGAACAAACGTCTCTGCATTGCATGTGCTCTAACTTTGTTCACAATTTTTATGACTGTTTTCATTACATTGTTCATACTTAAAAACTTTCCACACAGTGACTCCTGGTGTATTACAGACAGAAATTTCGGGAAGCTGTTGTCTTTACGACACAAGGTTATGAATCCCTTCTCTCTGCCTACCATCGCAGGAGCTCCATCAGTTGTTAAGTCCACCAACTTATTAATAGGAATATTTTCAGAGTTGATAAGATCTTTAACTCCTAAAAATATGCCCTGTCCTGTAGTGCGTCCTGTTAACGGTATACTCTTTACCAGCACCTCTCTTATTTCGAAATTATCAAAAACTATTCTTGCAAAAAACGGCCAACTGCGCTGTATCAACTATATCAGTCGATTCGTCAAGTTGCAGGGAGAAATAGCTGCAGCGATCAAAGTCAGTTTTAAGTTGTGAGGTAATGTCAGAACTCATAACCTCAACCCTTCTCATTACTGTATTTGCAGAAAACTGTACAGATTTAATAGCAGACATTATCTCAGCTTTATTTTTGAAACTATCAAATAATGCATCTGTAGCTTTTAAAAATGCAGTTTTGATTATTACACCGTCTTCGTATGGTTTCTTATTCTGTGCAATAATATTTGAAACTCGGAATGACGCCTCAGTTGCTGCTTTATTGTTGTTTAATGGTTTTAAAAAAGTTGATTGTTGAGCATTAAGTTTAGATTTTAGCTGCCTTACCTTTTCTTTCCTTAGAGCAGAATTCAGTGGGAAATCCTTTTCAATCCCTGCGTGAATGGTTTTGAAGTGGCGTTCGACGTTCCCTTTCTTCCCAACTGATACACTTGCATAGCACAGTAAACACACACATTTGTCCTGTGCCTGGGTAAAGAAGTAATCGGTTTCCCATTCCGAATGAAAGTGATAAGTTTTTTGCTTTTATCTTGAACACACCATCACGCGTATACAATCAACTATGAGATGAGGTTGACAATGGCAGTTGCGCGGGAGAAACAAGCAGTTGTTGTCGTCAGCGCCCCCTGTCGTCAGCATCAGCTCAGTGAAGGAATCAAGGCTAGCCAACCGGAGCGTTAATGCGATCTACCGGTCCCCGCGAGCTACTCGTAGCTCGCGATCTACGGTTTGGCGATCACTGGTATGGGCATTTCACTTACATTTTTAGTATAATTCTGCTGCCGTCGAGAATTTGCGGAGAGTCATTGCAAGTGTGCGTGATAAGTATCTACTGGCCGAACGAGCTTGTATGGAGCGTGATGCCGTATTGGAAGAGGCCTTCCGCCCGCTCACATCCCGGCTGGATACTTTACAGAGGCAAACTGTTCCCCCTGTCAGTAACGTGAAGACTGACCCAGACGTCGAACTCAAGCCACTTCCGGAGGACGATGATTACTTTCCTTTGACTGATTGAAAACGTAAAAAAAGGACGGTTCTCACTTACACTCGGCCACTGTTCGTAATTATCTCTATTCGTACAAGACTCAATTTGATGATGGGACTAATGGCGTTTGTAGGAGGAATAAGGAATAGTACTTGGGGAATAAGCAAATTTTTTTCCTACTCGATGATTTAATACAGATTGACAATGAAGCAATACTGGCGTATCCGGGTCTCTACAAGCTGTTATTTAAACAACGACCTGGTGAGTTTACACGAGAGGCACTTCAGCCATACAAGCGATTACTTAGCCTCACGAGTGCGCATTTAACTGATAATGACATAACTGCCAACACATATAAGGATGAGTCACATCCGAATTTCGACATTGATGCCAAGTTGTTTCCGGACGTAGACCTAGCTAGCGGCTCGGGACTGGCTTCGAAGCTTGATGGGGGCAGTTCAGCTCGAGTATGTGTACTGGGACGATGTGAATGAGCATGTAACGCATATACGACTACTCATCGCGTCTCAACAGACAGGCAATCATTCACACACGAATGATATTTGAATATCGTGGAATAATTGCGTGAAGGTGGATACATGTACTGAAAATATGTCGCTTGCGCAGATTGTAGCCGAGCTTCACTGACCTGCACAAAGAAATTTCCGCAGAAGAAGAGTAGTCGTATTTGGACTTTGCGATTTGTATCAAGCTGACCTGGTGGAAATGATTCCGTATGCCTCTGTTCATAAGGGCTATAGATACATGCTAACCGTAATTAATTGTTTCAGCAAATATGCTTGGGCTGTCCCCGTTCGCTGGAAAAGCAGGGCGGACGTTGCTAATGCGATGAAAACTGTTTTACACAATAAGGGGGTGTCAAAAAATATGCAGACTGATTTAGGTAGATAATTCTACAATACGGCCTTCCGTTCACTAATGGATGCGAATAAAATTAATCACTACAGTACGCACGGGGATAAGAAAGCCTCTATTGTGGAAATATTTAACCTTACATTAAAAACAGTTATGTGGCGTGAGTTCTTGACATGCAGAAGTTATGTGTGGCTAGATATTCTGCCTCGTCTAATTTCCAACTACAATGGTAGAGTACATAGGACTATCCGTATGCGCCCGGTTGACGTTAAAGATGATTCCTTGCTGGTGAATGTTTTTAAAAACTTCAAGAGATTGGATATGCACAAGGTTAAGGCGAAGATTGGTGACTGTCCGCATTTCACATATCAAATCCCTTTTTGCAAAACTGATTTCCGGAGGACGAAGACGACATAAGGCAAGTGTGTAACATGTATGTTAGATGAAGAGTTTCGCATCCGGCTGCCTACCCATTACGTTCAACTCATCACAGACGCAGATATGATCAAGCTTAATGTAGCAACAGTTTGGTTTAACTATGCAGGCATTAAGGCAATTGAAAATGACAGGACAATGCACTCTGTAGAACTGTCATAAATTTGGAAGAAAGACTCTCTCCTAGCATAATAATGCATATAAATTTCAGTCATGTATGTAACATTCAACCTGCTAGTCATGTACGAGGGTGAAATCACGGTAGGATACAGACGAGTTCACTTCAAACCGCCCGGCCAGCCCTCGCAAGTAGAATGTTGTAACAGACTTGAACACTGGGTATGTCAAAGTGACGAGAACTTTTTTGTCTAGGTACCGTGTAATTTTTTTTTATGTTATGTATATTACCTGAGGTCGGACACGAAGCTACCGACATAGGTTATACAGTTGTTGCCAGGCGTTACACTGCTGTAGACTGTCTCTGGATGAAATGGCACGTTCATCTTGAGCTCACTGGTGTAGACTGGCAGGGTAGACACAGCTTATATAGCAGCCATACGACGACATGGCGTCAGTGGTTCTTGAACAATAATAGTCGTATTCGGACATAAATGTCGTACATTATCTTGCAACATTCAGTCATTAACTCTGAGTTCATCAATAATCTTATTTATCTCTTCGCTGACAGAAATATATCCCCTTCTCTGTAATGCAACCAGTACACGTAGTCTATCAGCCAGGTCGTTGAGGTCTTCAGACAATAAGTAGCCAGACTTCACGACTCTCTTCGCAAAAGGTTCACAATACATATTTGCATCAATGTTCTTCCGTGATGGGTAGTTTGTGAGATATCTCTGAGCCAGAGTACTTGGTTCGAATCTTCGTTTATTCTGTCTCCACTCCACGTATCCGTCTCCTTCATCATCGTGTGTACGCTTTTGCTTTGCAGATGCAGTTACTTCATCATCGTCAGTAGAATATGTATATTTCGCATCATCATCATCATCATCATTGTCCTCGGACTTGACGGTCACACATTCGTGCTGGATAGTTGTAACATCCCCGTTTTTCATCTTACGCCTTAGCAATACATGTTTGGTCACATCGTTGAACAATCTGTATGGTTTGCGCTCTTCATAATACATGTCCGCAACAGGCATATTTCCTTCATCACAGAATGTTTTGGAACTTGATGCATGTCCGGATAATGTTATGGGCGATGGTACAATCAATAGTTTACATGACGAATCAGTATGGTAGTCATCCATTGTATTGCCTTGCATCAACAAGATCAATGCTTGCTGTCTTGTGCCAAGTAAAGGTGAGTTACCTTTACATATAGCAGTTTGCCTCTTTAGATTGTCACTTCTACCAAATGTCGCACTGCACTCTGTTCATGTCGCAGTGCATTGAAACTTTTACTGAATGTCTTGTCGGAGTAACTGCATTGTTTTCCATGTAATTGTTGAACACTTGATGAAGTTTTGCATATAGGCAAACAGATAATTTTCGATTGCATGTTCTCCACACTTTTCATCTTAAAGTATATGACAACTTAAACATGTGTACTACTATGCAGTGCTGACTCCTCCCCTCTGCGGACTCCTCCCCTCTGCAGACTCCTCCCCTCTGCAGACTCCTCTTTTCTGCAGACTCCTCCCCTCTGCAGACTCCTCCCCTCTGCAGACTCCTCCCCTCTGCGGACTCCTCCCCTCTGCGGACTCCTCCCCTCTGCAGACTCCTCCCCTCTGCAGACTCCTCTTTTCTGCAGACTCCTCCCCTCTGCAGACTCCTCTTTTCTGCGGACTCCTCCCCTCTGCAGACTCCACCCCTCTGCAGACTCCTCCCCTCTGCGGACTCCTCCCCTCTGCGGACTCCTACCCTCTGTGGACTCCGCCCCTCTGCGGACTCCTCCCCTCTGCGGACTCCAGCCCTCTACGGACTCCTCTTTTCTGCAAATTCCTCTCTTCTGCAGACCCCTCCCCTCATTGGGACTCCTCTTTTCTGCAGACTCCTCCCTTCTGCATACACCACTACCTTGACACAGTAGTGTTACTGTACACAATGGCTTAGCTATTATGTGAATTTCTGCGGTTACTCTAATTTATTCTGCAGGACGAATACGAAGTTAGGTTGTAATTTTCTCTGTAGTGGATTGGAGGGAAATAGGCAAGTGGCTGAAGTAAATTGTTCTTAACTACAGCTGATAAATTATATATAATTCCCAACCGGTACATATTTCACATCGCCATCAGCAGACTTGGAAGTCACACTTACGTTCTCGATGTTCCGGATAGTTGGAGCAACTTCGTTTATCACCTTATATGATAGCAGCGTATGTTTGTTGTTCACATCTTCTCGCGATCTGTATAGCTCGCACTTTTCATAGTAAATGCCTACAACACTCGTAATTCCTTCTTCACACACAGTGAAGGTTTTTTTTGTATGTTTTCGTACAGAACATTCTCGATTGCATGTTCTCAACTGTAGCTGATGTATCTTATATAATGTCCAACCGGAAACCTTTCCCAAATATTCTTCTTCCTCTTGACAAATTTTCTGTATACTAGCTTCAATGCTATCTTCAATTTTGCGTGTGATATACAGAGGTACATTCGAGGTCTTGAAGGCTTTCTCGCTATATTCATCTTCGTGTGGTTCTGGTTTGGTATATTTACAGTCCAACCATATATTATATTTTAATGCACCTTCTTTTTTCACCTCGCATGTAAGTTGATCTAAAATATTCTGTTTCATATGCTTAAGATATGTACAAATATCATCTACCATGTCTGATGAATACGATGCAACATACGTCTTCATAAGGCCTCGGAAAGCAGATTCTTTCAGTATGAACCCATTCTCATTTGCTTAGTTTACAACAGGTGCAGGTGTAGGTGCTTTATATGTACACTTTTGTCATGGTTATAATACGACTCACGGCATAGTTTTACCTGATGGTCGTGTATTTAGCGTCGCATGCTGTCTGTAACACCTGTTACTTCATAACATTTGAATTCACGACCACACTTATAGCAACAAGTAGTATAGTGAGCCCATTGCGTCTTCTTCAAACATTTTCCAGATTTTTCATGTTGACGAGCACTGTTACTTTTACTAAAGGTCTTGGCACAGTAGTAACATTAATATCTTGATGTCTGTGGTGAACTGTTTATGTCCAGGTCTGATGTTGGCGAGGGTGACAGCGCGCCGGTATCCGATGCAGCTGGTGTCTGCGCTTCGCATGTTTTTTTCAGATGTATGCAATACGCTACGCCTCTTAGCTGGCATAGGAGAGAGTCCCTCACACGTTGCGAGATGTCTTTTTAAGTTATCGTGTCGTCCAACTTTAGACTTACACTGTTAACATGTTAAGCTAGATTGCTTCATGTTCATTGAACAAGCAGTTTCATGTCGGCGGGCATTACGGCTCTTAGTAAATGGCTTCTTGCAGAAACAGCACAAATGACTTTCTGACGTATTTTCCATCTTCGCTCGAGACGATGTTCACTCTTCGAAATTCGAATAACTAAGATGATTCCATCAATGTCATATATATATGTTCAAATCTTCATATTTCGCCAGTGGGATTTAAGTTTTTTTAAGTGTTCTGTAAACATATATTCAGCTAACGTCTCTCCACCGCTACACATCGTTTTACATCTCTCATGTCGACGTGCGTTGCTACTTTTACTAAAGATCTTACCGCATTTGCGACAATGTTTCCTATGCATTGATGAAGGAGTGTGTTCATTGTTCACATGCAAGTCAGAAGTTGGTGATGAAGGCATATCAATACTTTGTATAGCAGACATCTGATCGTTACAATTCTGTAACGTTGACAATGCACTGTGTTGCTTAGCATGTAGAGAAACAAGGTCTTTGCGCATTTTCATATGTATGTTTAAACTGTCTATACGAGTGAATATACCTTGGCATATATTACATCCATAGCCTGTGCAATATGGATTCAGCTTGCATTCATGCTTTATATGTGTCTTTCCATTGCAGGCATATTCAAATGTACTGTTACAGTAGTGGCATGGATATCTAGGAGATGTGATTGTTCCAGCCATTGTTTTCATAGTAGGGTACGTTGCCTTTATTGATGTTGATGGTTCGGATTTTTCTTTTGCGGATATCTTCCCATCAAAAATTTTCTCTATTCTCAGCAAATACTGATTGACCTGTGTAGGAAGGAGAGCTTTGCATGTTGCGCTATGCCTTTTTAAGCTATCGAGTCTTCGAAAAGATTTTTTTTTTCATGTAAGATAATACATTTTTTTTTTTTGGCAACCAGTCTTGTGTCGACGAGCATGACAGCTTTGAGAAAAAGTCTTCTTACAGTAACGACATAAATAACTTTCACTGTTATTTCCCATCGTAAAAAAAAACAGCTCTGTTCACTCTTCGAAGTCTGAATAGCAACTGAGGCTGTCATCCTATCCTATACTAATATATATACATACAGATGCAACGGCGGTGACCTTTATGTCAGCTTTGTTAGTGTCGAGACGCTTTCGAGACATGTTAGCCTTCTTTATCGTTATAAGTCCGCATATGGCTTAAATGACCATGTGTTAATTTTCCTTGCCGGCGGCAATGCTTAAATACATTTTTTAATTAATTTACTTGCTGACAAAATGGCCACCATGGAAAACAAAATGAATATCATGGAATGTTCTGGACACAGGAAAAAGTTTCAATAAATTTTTTTAAAATAAAATTTTTGTTATACTTTTTTTTAAATTAAGTTACTCGCTGGCAAAATGGCAGCCATGGAAAACAAAATGCATGTCATGGAATGTTCTGGACACGTGCTGCAAAAATGGCCGCCACTGAATGCCAAAATGGCTGTCGCTGGTAGAATGCAACAGCAGGTCATCGGTGGCAGCCATCTTGGAATCCCTGCATCCCTGTCACGACGCTGTGTCCGAACCGCCCATTTCTAACTACTATAGATAACACAACAACGTCCCTATTGTGATTGTCCTGCGATATCACATGGTGCAGAGTCACATATCACGTAACACGCAATAGTGAGAAGGTTTTCCATAACGTGAACGTTACCGGAAAAAATCGTTATAGGTCTTCTTGGAACACATTAGACAATGTGTAGCCGGCTTACGTGAACGTGTTGCTCTTTACGTATTACTTGACACGAGAAGTCTTCGTAATCCCGGCTTTACTCAGAAAAAAGAAGTTCCATTTTCCGTACAGTCGCAGAAAAAAGGTTGTCAGAACTGAGCTTGACCAATAATTAAATAGCTAATTTTGGTAGACTGCTCTGTCACTGAAATACACAGTTCTATGTTATGTTCCTTATACGTGTTTAAATCGCATTTTATACAGCGTTTATTAATTTAATACGTCATTTTCGTTGAATAGTGTCCATTCCAGCTGCACAGTAGCCAGTCTTTGTGTTGCAACGTTTTAATAATTGGTTTCTTGCAAACATAACTGATAGAACGGTAAATTTGCGAATCACCTACAAAATTGTCAAAATCACATGTTATAACAATGGCGAGGCCATTTGTTTATATTTAGTTTCCCAACAAATCTGAGCTCTTATTCACTAAAATAATATTTAACGTAATTTGAATATATTCCAGTAGCAACACAACTAGAAATACTCAGAAAACAAAAATCAAAGAGGTCCTTCGGTAAAGGAAAATAGTAGCTGCTTGGTGTAGTACACACGTGCGAAGTCGTGGACAGAAAGCAAGTTTGTCAGTAATTACAAGTTTGTTAGCGCTTGTTTGTGGCAGGTCAAAGTTTCTTCGAAATAACTGCACTGTAATTCTTGTACCTAATTGTTCATTAGTGTTTAGAAGTCTATGAACTGAGCATATAACAATCTTTTATTGCTGTGATTCAACATGCATGTTTGCACTCACGTACTTGGCAAAGATACAAGCAGTGTCTTGATACCGTCTGCGCCAGGGAATCTTTGCCAACATTTGTTAGTGCAACGAGACTCCGTAACAGTGATTACGATACATCTAATGTCAGGAGTGTCACTGTCTCAGGAACTGTGCTAAATAATAATAGACTGCCAAACTCAACTGTGTTCTCGTAATGCGTATAAGCCCTGTCACCAATGAGAGCCTATGCTAATGGCCGCAGGAAATACTTCTAGGTGAATTTGTAGCCCGTGGGTGGTGCTCAAAAATGTTAAGTTACACACACACATCTACAAAATAAATGGATTTTAGACAAGCGCCGCTTAGCCTCAGTAAAATCGTTCGTGCGACATAGTCGCGAAGAGTTACTTAACCGAATACAGTATCTCAGCAGGGCACCTCACTAAGGACCGTTACATCACAAATTCCATAAATAAGTACGTTACAAATCCACCTGTGGCAGTAACGCTAACAGACGCAGATCCCACAAAAGATAGTGGCATTTCGGGGTAGCTGATTTGCTTGTAGCTGGTATCACAGCATGTCTCAGATGCGGTTAGTAAGAGACTAGGTAAGTTTTACAAGGCTCTGTGTATATGACCATTGTTATACTGAAATTTGGCATTAGGAGCCAGACGTGACGTCAACAGGCCGTGGTACATACTTTCATAAAATGCGTGGAGATTGTTGCCAGTTAAAAGGGGGAAAAAAAAAAAATTGTGTCAATATGCAGTCCTAAAAACACTATTTCGTACTTTTTTTTTAAATGCCTTTCTCCGGCACATTTACCAAGGCACACTATTAGAATTTTTCGTCAACTAACATACCCGTACTGAGGAAATAAGGAATCATTCTGTGTGTTTATAACCTATCCTTGTTTTCTGATTAGGGGAAATATTGCTGATGGCTGTGCGTAGCCTACTAATTATGTCAGCATGTCAACTATAAAAAAAATAAAACAATGACATGTAAAATGCAAATGTTTCAGTAATGCTCAGTTAATCAATCTACTAATTTTTGTTGTTAAGTGTATAGTTCTATGAAGATTTTACCGAAATTGGGTGTGTCACCCCGTTATAGAGATGCCTGAAATGCCAATCTGCCATATTACTGTCATCCGCTCCAAAGTGAAAACGATGATGCAATAGTTTCAAGATTATACCTAAAACGTTCGATCGCGACATTATTCGAGGCTGGACTATTGCCGATGGGTAATTAAAGGGAAGTGTGTTAGATGCGTCTACGATGATGAAAATTGAGACATACTTGTTTTGTTGTTTGCCTCTGGCATGCAATAATAAATAAATGGTTACATGTGTATCGGAATATCACCTCTTCAGTATGTGTTTCTGAAATGAGAAATTTTTCGTCATGCATGTGTGCCTTGACACATCAGTAGTTAGAAAATACCGGTTTAAAGACAGATTCATGACAGGAACACAGGGACACCACACCGAACCTTACCAAACAAAATGTACACTTATACGGCACTTTTTTCCCGTTTTTCCCTCGAAATATCCCTTTTTTTCCCCAAAAAAGTCAAAAGTTCCCTTTTACCCTAAAAATTACCCAAATTTCCCAAATTTATCCAAAAATCCAAAATTTTCTAATAATGTGTTGATGACCCCACAATATGGAGGAATGACTCCTTTTTGGGCAATGAGGGGTTTTATCCTAGTCTACCCAAATCCCTGCCACAATGTCTCGACTGGTCCATGCTAGAGGGCTTTCTCCGAGTCTTCCCAAATTTTCTCAGTTTTCCTGTCATGCTCTCGCATTCAATATCCGTGAAGTGGGGGTTGTAGGGGTATCTCAGAGTCTTCCCAAATTCGATTATAATTTAAGTCCATTCTACGAGATGATATACTTCACGCTCTTGCATGCCAAGCTGGGAGGGTTATCTCAGAGTCTTCCCAAATTATATTATCATTTAAGTACTTCCTACTAGATGATATACATCACACTCTTGCATGCAAAGCCAGGAGGGTTATCTCAAAGTCTTCCCAAATTCTATTATAATTTAAGTCCATCCTACTAAATCATACACATCATGCTCTTACAGTCTGAGCGAGAGGTGTTTTCTCAGAGCGTTCCCAAATTCGATTATCATTTAATTCCTTCCTACTAGATCGTATACTTCATGCTCTTGCATTCCAAGCGAGAGGTTGTCTCAGACATCGCATGCTTGCATTCCAAGTCATGAGGATTATCTCAGAGTCTTCCCAAAATCAATTAACATTTAAGTCCTTTCGATGAGAAGATCACGCTCTTGCATGCCAAGCCGGGAAGGTTATATCATCTTGTAGGAAGGACTTAAATGTTAATTGATTTGGGAAGACTCTGAGATAACCCTCCCAGCTTGGAATGCAAGCATACGATATCTGAGACAACATCTTGCTTGGAATGCAAGAGCATGAAGTATACGATCTAGTTGGAAGGAATTAAATGAAAATCGAATTTGGGAAGACTCTTATAAAATACCTTTTGTTTAGACTGTAAGAGCATGATATGTATGATCTAGTAGGATGGATTTAAATTATAATCGAATTTGGGAAGACTCTGAGATAACCCTCCCAGCTTGGCATGCAAGAGCATGATCTATATCATCTTGTAGGAACAACTAAATGTTAATTGATTTTGGGAAGACTCTGAGATAACACTCCTGGCTTGGAATCCAAGCATGTGATCATCTAGTAGGTTGGACTAAAATGATAATCGAATTTGGGAAGACTCTGAGATACCCCTCCCGGTTTTGCATGTCAGAGTGTGATTTATATCATCTTGTAGGAAGGACTTTAATGTTAATTGATTTTGGGAGGACTCTGAGATAACCCTCCTGGCTTGGAATGTAAGCAAATGATCATCTAGTAGGTAGGACTTAAATGATAATCGAATTTGGAAAGTCTTTGTGGTAACCCTCCTGGCTTGGCATGCAGGAGCGAGATCATCTTATAGGAAGGACTTAAATGATAATCGAATTTGGGATGACTCTGAGATAATCCTCCTGGCTTGGCATGCAAGAGCATGGTGTATATCAACTAGTAAGAAGGACTTAAATGTTAATTTATTTTGGGAAGACTCTGAGATAACCCTCCCAGCTTGTAATGCTAGCATGTGATGTATATCATCTAGTAGGAAGGACTTAAATGATTATAGAGTTTGGAAAGACTCTGAGATATCCCTCCCAGCTTGGCATGCAAGATGCATCTAGTAACATGGACTTAAATTATAATCGAATTTGGGAAGACTCGGAGAAAACCCTCTAGCATGGACCAGTCGAGACATTGTGGCAGGAATTTGGGTAGACTAGGAGAAAACCCCTCATTGCCCAAAAATGAGTCATTCCTCCATATTGTGGGGTCATCGACACATTTTTGGAAGATTTTGGAAATAATTTGGGAAATTGTTAGGGAAAAAAGTCAACTTTTGACGTTTTGGGGGGGGGGAGGGATATTTCAAGGGAAGAACGGGAAAAAAGCGCCGTATAAGTGTACATTTTGCTTGGTAAGGTTTGGTGTCCCTCTATCCCTGTAATGTATCTGTCTTTAAACCTGTATTTTCTAACTACTCACATTTATTGCTGCTAACATTGCCGATCCTACTCCACATAGCTGAGTGTCGCTGTTCGTTTTAAACTCCCTTGCTAGTGGGGTCGTTGTGTACCAATTGCAACGCCTTCCCCAGGGCGGGGGTGGCCTTGGGGCACCGACCTTGGGCCTCTGCAAACAGATTTTGACCTGTCGAACACCGGGAGCCAGGGCGATGTTTGTTTACCACGGTGTCGCACCATGTGTTTTCGATCTCCGCCAAATCAGAGCGTCGTACAGCTCATACAAATCTTGTTCCCAAGAACAGCGGCATCTTGTCTGTGTCGAAAACATTCGGGAGGGGAGGGGGAGGCGAATGGTTTAGTGGCCAGACTACTCGCCTCCTAACGCTACTAACTGGATTATAATTCCGGTGGAGTCACTCCCGATTTTGCATGTGGGAAACGTGGCAGTGGGTTCGTTTGAAGTGATCCCAGTTTTCCCACCCTCGCTGAAAACGTCATTTTATTTCATCAGCTGTTTACACACTGTATTGGCGTTCAGAAATTCTAATTTGATTTATGCCGGTTTGCTTTCGGGGTTTGTGAGAAGAGGATAATTTGCCCCTTGCTGGCATGGCTATAACCGGCAGCTGTTTTTAGTTTGGCTATGTTGAATTTATTCCTGATACAAGTTATCTTACATCTATCAGTGTTATCGCACAGCATCAAAACCCTTTCACCTCATAGAAATATTTGTAGAACCTATTTAAATGCTTCGGAAAATTTATAAAACAAAGTTATTCTAAAAGTAAAAATAGTCTTAAGAAGATGTTTAAAAAAGTTTAGTTAACATGGAACTTATTTTTAAATATTTTAATCGGTGTTTGTGTGGAAATATGTAACGTTATTCAGACGTATTATGCGAGAAAACTTCTTAATATTAAACTTCTTATGCGTGTTTTACTGTATGTCGTAAGTGAGCTTACTATGTTTGCGAAGGCGGGCAAGTTGTAAAACGCTACGTTACTACGGTTCTCGCACATTGCAGTATACTGTAAGCTTGATTTGAGGCATCCAGGATAATTTCCACATCCCACTTCACAACAGCAGGATACAAAACATAAAATGTTGTTTGGGGGTTAAAGGTTTTGAGCTGACAGTTGGTCTCAGGATTTTTAATGCCTACGGTTTCCTTAATGGCTTCTTCTTTCCAACCTCACGCTTTGGCTGACAGTTATTTCCTAGCCTTCTGTGAACCTGTAGACGAACCTTGAAAAGTTGTTCGTGATACGTTGGAAGCAGTTTTGGCAAGTTAAAACGTGATCTCAGATGATATTTTATAGTTAGTCTTACACGTACAGTATCGAATTACGGTTCAGTATTTACTGAAACAGTACGATCTCACAACGAATATTTTCTTTCCGGTCTAAAATTCTTTTCGGGATGTGACACCAATAAAAGTTGTAGACTGGCATTCAGCTTCAGGCAACTATAATTTATACTGCATGCCCAAAAAAAAAAAAACTCGAGCTGTATTACAACCACTTAAGTTGGCCGCCTGGTTGAAGGAATTTTGTAAGTCATAGGCATAAAAGCGTGGGAGCGCTAGGGGCGACCGAAACATGCGCAATTCTCTCATCGCCTCTACGTGCAATGCACTGAAATGACGTGCAGTCTTGCCGTCGATAACGCTTTCAGCGGAGACCCTACCATTTTATGACGTAATGAAAATAATGGTTTGATGCACGTCGTATACCTTTTTTAATGTTTTGTACCGGAATGTTTATACCTAAACATGAAAATGAAAACGCCAGTTTGAGCCATTTTTACTCTTACAAAAACATGCTTTAGAGAGAAATAGAGGAACTGAAAAACGTATACAGACGCGTAACGTTTCTGAAATGCTATTCGTAAGCAGACCTCACTCATACACGTTGGACGCTTTTTTATTAAAACGTTTTCTGCTGGAGCTCTGCACCTCGTTNCATGAAAACTTCAGTCTGATAAAATATTGTTGTAGGGTTTCATTTCCCTTGTGTGTATTGATCTCTCGAAAAATTTTCGAAGGGGTGTTCATAGATAATGTTATGTTTTAAATTGCTTTTAAATCTACGAATTTTTATTAATGACACTTGAGCGTTAATGACATCTTCTACCACGTCTCACATAAACTCAGGTTATTAATATAGCCGATTCGCGGATAACCGAGCACTTTCAAACAACCTTTGGAAAACGTCATTGCTCCTAACTGCGTATGTTTTAACAATATACTTAAGATGAGGTAAGCCGATTTTCGTTTGCACATGTCCCCAACACTGGTTCGCACATCGCTAATGCAACTGTCAAAATCACTTGGTCAACAGTGATGAATGTGTTTGTTTATGTTTTCAACATACCCACAGTTTTACACGAATAAAATACTTTGATAAACTTGAATATATTTTATTTGCATTAAAACTAGCTTAGAAGTGTACAAACACCTTAAAGCACTTACGTGAACAGTGTTCTAACCTCAAATCCTACCCACGCTGTTTTTGATGGACCTATTTACAGAAAAACAGTCAAATGTTGGAATATGGAGAGTGCCTGCTGTGCAGCTCGCATACGTACTCTACTCCATTTACCCCTCTACGGTTCTAATCAACACACCGATGTGCTTCCAATTAAGTTGGCAGTGACGTAGGAAAAAAAATTCCTTGTACGGAATGCGTACGAGATCATGGTGTCTCNGTGCTTCCAATTAAGTTGGCAGTGACGTAGGAAAAAAAATTCCTTGTACGGAATGCGTACGAGATCATGGTGTCTCGAAATCATAAGTTATGTACAAAATTATTTCTGCATTTTGACGTAAATGTCCAACTAAAATATTAAACTCATATTTTCAGTCCTTTTCAGTGTTAAACACAATAGATATATTTTTACAATGATTAAATTTCTTCGTAACTTAAGATGAGCCGTTCGAATACTAAATTTTATACATAACATTTACACTACTTGTAATCACAAACTTATAATAGGGAACGTATGGTTTGGATGCAAGTATTAAAAATACGGTATATACTGATTTAAACATATAGACTATTCGCGGTTTCGTCAAACGTTTTGAATCTAACCTTTGAAAATTCGCCCTATGTATGGTGTGTTTGGTGACTTCCTAAATACGCCATACGTGACAAGTGCTGCTTACGTAAAAGTACCTTACTTTGGTTCATTAAACAATTACTTATATTGTATGTAAATTCTATTATTTCATTTATAATCAATATTAATAAAAACAATGATAAAACGGGTGTATAGGTAACGCCTGGTAAGAAATAGTTCGTTGAAAAATATTATTCGCACGAATGTGGTGCGCAGTCCCTTTGGTGTAATTTTCTAGACTCTGTGAAATTTGTTTGTACGAAGCGGAGGAATATCCTGGAAGTAGAATTTCAGCAGGGCTTCAGAAAATTCGGAAGTAACCGTGAATTTACTATATAATACCATCTCCTTTCAAAAAATTAATAGCAATTTCTTTTTAATTAAAAAAAATTAAAAAGATTTGTTACCACCCCACAGCAACACGTGATTATCTATTGGTAGTAAAAATAATACCGGAGACAATCTGAAAACTTAGTTGCAATAATAATTGTTTATATTTAATCTAAAATAAATAATACATTCGTACAGCGTGAGTTATACATTTTGTTGTTGCTTCATTTCATTATACACGATTTGTATATACGTATATTTGTTTGTACCATCAAACATGTACCACAACTGATAGCATTTTAACATTTATTTTATGTGTATTATATAATAATTCCGGTATATTAACCTTGGACATCTCAAAAATGTTCTTTGAAATTAAATTTATTACTTTCTTAACCCAATAAAATGTATTTAAAGTGCAAATTGAATTTTTTTTTGCTATTATTGGCACTGTGCGATTGTAGCAGTTTTATTGAAACATTATAGATATTTGACTTTTGGTTGAAAATATCCAACGGCAGTGCGAATTTTCCAGTTCAATATAGTTCATTAAGAGTTGAGAAATTTGGTGTTAGATATTTGTTTTACCTAAGCGCTTGTGCTAACCTGCGGTTTCAACTAATAGGTTGAAAACTGTGCAGGTAGGAATACAACACCAGCGTTAGGTATCTGCTTCAGAGCCCAGAAGTGAGGGAGCGATATGGGCGACACTATTACGTACGTCTAGCGCCTCATCGCTCCTATGTACAAGGCGTGCAGTTTGCTCGTCGGTGCGCTGTACTATTCAAATTAGATCTGTACCTGTGGGAATTTATTACACCCGAAGAAAGTCCACAGATTAAACTACGTCCGTATAGTTTTACTTTTCTTCTACTTCTTAAAAAAACTGCGCAGGCAAACTCAAAAAAAAATTTTTCTCGCCATTTTTACGATTTTTTAAAAATTTATTTAATATGATAAAATTTATTTATATGTATATAACTGGTCTGCAGAGTTGTGTAAGGTGGTGAGTATACAACACTCGTACCAACGCATTTATTAACTCTAGGACCTACGCGGCGAACCCATCATTGGCGGATTTTAAACCGAAGAGATCTGGTCTACGCAGTTTCCAGACGTGTATTTGGCGGAGAAGGTGCTGAAACGATGCAATGGTCGCGTTTACGTGTGTTGGTTGGGACACTCCAAACGTGATGACTCCTAGATCGCCGAGGACATTTTGGCGTAAAAACCCTGCAAAAAGTTTTATTCAATGTAAACATATATATATATATATATATATATATATATATATA